>QLSR01000360.1:50585-82692 GCA_031780015.1 Citrullus colocynthis
AAAAAAAAAAAAAAAAAAAAAAAAAAAAAAGTAATTCTCTCGATTGGTAACTTTTTTTCTCTCTGGGGCTCTCTCTTTTTCCCAAAAGATCAAGATCAAGGATCCACAATCCTTACCTCATTCTTCAGAGAATAGGAGAGGTTCGTGGTGGTCGTGTTCAGAGTCGATAACGAAAGTAAGATTCTATCTCTAATCCATGTTTAGCTTAGAATTAATACAGTTGGTTTTCTGTATTTTTTTCCAATGTATAAGTATTTTAAAATCCCAGTTTATTTGAAATTTAGTTCTGTACTGCTTCCGCTATGTTTGGAATTTCAACCCTTTCAATAACAATATATAATATAAACCTATATACTTTCTTTGCTCATAGTCTGTATATAGACGATTATGCTTAAATATATATATATGGGTTATATACTTGGGAATATTGTGTATTGTTGTGTTGAAAATTAATTATGCATAATGCGCTGAAATGGCCTTGTGTCACGTTGGTGTTACTTTAGATTGGTTCAGTTAAATGCAAGTTTTCCTATTAAGTTTAAAAGAGGTTTTTTTGGAGAGTCTAGGGTCGAACACAGGGATTTGTAACAATTTGATCTTTAGAAAATTCTTTGATTTAATACGGTTTACTATACAAATGAATATATGTAAAAAGAATGCGTGGAGGTGTCTTTATAGTAACTAAAATTAAATTTACAAGCATAAGGATGGTGGATGAACATATGGGATAATGATGCGTGGAGAATATGGTTGAAGGTGTTAAGTACAATACAATCAAAACAACATGCGTTTGGATGGAGAAATCCATGGAGAAAGTAGGCTTGAGAAGACTTCACTAGCATATTTCTAAGTAATACTAAAGTAGGAGTTCATGTTGCAAACTTGAAATTGGCAATGCATCTTTCGATCCACATTTATCTTATTTCTAAGACGCATATGAGTTTCTTCATACTATAGATCAAATTTATCTCTAAAGCTAATTCTTTTCTTGTTGAAACAAAAATGGTCAATCACTTACTCTCTCAAGTAGTTGATCATGCTTACTTAAACCTATTTGTTCGATAGATTCATGCAATGTTTTTAGCACACATTTAAACAAGATGAAAGCAACTTAAGTAAACTTAGAAAATGTTAGTTTCATTCACTTAACCCATTAAGAAATTTAACACTCATAATGTAAGATGTTGAAGATGATAAGAGATGGAAATATGGAATCAATCAAACTTATATTAAAGAAGTATGCAAGTCTTTCGATTAACATAATCTTAATACAAACAAGAAAGGTGGAAATAAAAGTGAAATGTGAAATAAATAACGCCAAGCCGCCAATGGCAATGTCTTGCTTCTTGGAGGCTTAAGATGGAGGCCGTTCGATATAATTTGTATAGGGGGAAATGGATGGGTTCTCACTCTCTGAAAGGCAACACTGAAATTTCACTCAGAATCTTCTCATAAGAGAGCTTGAGGTAGAAGGTGACAATGGTGGTGATGGAGATTGAGCAGAGTTTTCACCCACTACTTTCTCTCTATCTTCAACTTGAGCTCTCGTGGGCTATTTATAGGCGTCTAAAAAGTGGTCTCATGATTGTCGGACACCTTTGCATTTAATTCCATGCCTTGCTACATCGATTTCGTCCCACCATGGATTCATTGGTTTTGTCGTGGCATAGTCAAATCAATCGTCCACTTGCATATAAACACTACAGCCACCGGCCATGCATTTATCTATTCTTTTTCTTCTCGATGTCGGGTTCTTTGCATGTTGATTAGTGGAACGATGTGGTCTTGGAGATTCTTGTAGCATCTTTTTCTTGTCCTTTAGCATTTTTTGGCTTCTTTTTGTCACATCGTGCGTTCAAAAAACATAAAATTCATAATTTTTAGGATAAAGACTTTTGTAAACATCACGAATGTATAGTTATTTATATTAAGCTATTTCAATTTCAAATTCATGCGTTCATCTACTAAATTACTCTATTTATTCCAAATAAAGAGTACAATAATTTGTATTTCTATAAGTTATCACACCTGCAAATTTTGGTTTGTCCTCAAGCATTTATTTAAAGACTTATTGTGATCCATTGCTCAAATTTGTGCAAAAGCTAAATCTCTCACCATGCTTCCTAGTTTTTAGATTTATATCAACAATTAATTCTCTACACAAAATCTTATTCGGTCATCGCCTAGAAATTATTTCCTAAACTTAGGTGCGACAAACTTAATACTCAAAATACTCTTACTCATTTCTAGTCATTCTTATTCCTAATTTTAGTTGTAAGCACTGACTTGTAATACCAAGTGTTGGGGAGAGCAATGCAATTGAGGTTATGCGTTACTAGAAGAAGAATAGCCGAGAAGTAGCTAAGAAGTAGAGCAATATTTTAGTTAAGTGTTGGCCAAGACCATGCGTTGGTGAAAGTAGCGGGAAGTTGAATTATTTGAGGAACCATGCGTTGTTGATTGAATCATGAAGGGTTGTGAGATGAAGTAGTCGTCGCATCGAAGGATAAGTGATCATTGGCGGGAAAAGAATATGCTTGAACCATGCGTTGAAGTCACCATGCGTCGAAGACAGCCATGCGCTGAAGTCACATTGCGTCCAAGACAGAACAGTCCTAACGTGATGAAGCTAGTGGTGTGAATGACTATGTTGTATGCGTCGGAGGTAGGAGGCGCCGAGAACACCATGCGCTGAGAATGGTTAGTTGCTGAAGACACTGAAGGAGAACATAGACATGAGTGCCTTCCGTCGAAGGAAAGACCCGTGCCAGCCTACGGATGAGGGGTAAGTCGGCATTATCATCTCGGTACTTGTGAGGGATAAGTCGGCAGTATATATATAGGTGAGTTTAATTACTTTCAGACATTTCGAGAACTTAAGTCGGTTCCATCTTTCAGAGAAACCACAAGAGAAGGAAGAGGAAGGTGTTCGTTTAGTTTTTGGACGAAATTTCACTCGTTTTGGTGCTCAAATCAGAGCTGGAACAGGAGACTGATTGCAGATGCACAGACTGACCAGTGGTTGATTTTTGGAGTAGAACGACGCAAGAAAGCCGAGTTTGGGGCTGAAATTTTGAGGTTAGTAAGTAAACATAATTCCTAACAAGTCTTATGAAGGATGGTTCAGCTGAAATTGAAGTTAATCACATGAATCTTTAGGTAAAAGCAGCAACTATAGAACTGTTATGCAATCTGGAGCAACGTGGAGTGATTTTGGCATAACTGGAGATTGAAAAAGAGTTAAGCCTTGAAATTTTTAGGTAAGCTGTGGGACTTAATTCCTTACAAGTTTGTAGAAGGGAAGAAATCTTAATATGGGCTGGAAATGCCTTTTTAGCAGGGATTAAGCAGAGAGATCAAGGCTGTAGCAATCAGCTTTGTTAAGGAGTAGTTAAAGCTCAACGTGGGTATAACAGCAGGAGTAAACTGCACACAAAGTGTCCTTGGAATCAGGGTATAACAGAAGGGTAAGGAACAATTAGTAGTTATAGCTCTAGTGTTAAAGTTTGAGAATGAACCTATGAGAGCCTAACCGCGTGACGAATTACAAACATTGTGCGTGTAATGAGTTACTGTTTATGTTTTGATGAATGGAAAAGAAGTATAACAAGGAAAAATATCTATTTCAGGCCAAGAGGAAATAGGAAAGGCGTATAATCTACTCAAGGCCTAGGAAGAATTGTGAGTGACACTTCTTTTACTTTAAAACGATTTTGTTGAACATGATAGTTCGGTTTTCCAATGAAATGTGAATTTGTGATTAAATGATTTATGAAGCATATTTATGTTCTTAAAGCTATTGAAAAGCATGTTTATGAAATGTTATTGATATAATAATTGCCTTGTATTCTTATGAACGATTTGTATACGAACGATTTGTATAAAATGTTGCTTCTAAAAAGGAAAATGTTTTAGAGGAGGCTCAATGCTGAAGGACATGAGAAGGCATGTGAGTTTCCCCAGGACCCAATACTGAAGGACATGGAGAAGGTACTTGGGCAACCCGCCATAGTCCTATGTGCACATAGAGGTTATATGATGGTGCGTTGAGTCTTGCTCCGCATCGAGCCTTATATGTTTTCGACGTTAGGGTGTTGAGTTTTGCTCCACTTCAACTAAGGGAAAAGTGTTGTATCTAAACTGTTTTCTTATGACTTGTTAAAAAAAAAAAAAAACATGTATGAAATGATAAGGGCAATTAAGTTTGTTTAAACTAATGTATTTGAAGCGATTGCATGTTTTATGTTTGATGTTGAACTCAGTTTTACTACTGATGATTTCCGAACTAAGATGGTTTGTTAATATTGTCACTCACTGGGCCTTTAGCTCATGTTTTCAATGTTTTCTTTCTCCTCCAGGTAGCAAGGACGTTTCTGGTGCTTTGCCTACTCCCACTCGCCCTGCTTAAGCTTCGAGTCTCCGGAAAATCTGACTTGTTGAAGTGTTGTTTGTATGTTAAACCTTAATTAGGTGGCATGTAGATATGTATGTACAATTACCAGGGGTTGAAATAGGGTTGTGTAGGGACATGTAAAAGAGTTGAGAAATTTCGTTTTTGGCTTGTATATACTTTTCTATATGTGATGTTTAAAATGTCTTAGAATGTGGAGATTACATTGTGAACAGTTTAGAATGTGTGTGAAGGAATGGATGGTATGCATCACAAGAGGGGTGATGTATACTGTCCTCATGTCTCCTTTCAGGTTATGCAGGTAAACTTGGGAGGGGGTGTGACATTAGTAATGTGTTTAGATTTCATTTCCATAAAACTTTTCTTTATGACAATTTATTTTTAGATAAAGTATAATAATTACTGGACATACGTTGATTCGTGCTACCCACCTTCGTTTCGACATACCAACGATGAGGTGCATAGAGGCAACCAACATCGAACAGGTACCCCTTCATAACTCAGCTCTTATTATGCTTGTTTTTAATTTCTTTGTGTTGACAGTGAAGTTGTTTATTTATTTTGTTGATCTTGGAAACTCACTTTCGTTTTGACTTACCAACTATGAGGTACATTGTGACAACCCAACTTTTAGCAACCAATGCGTTGAAAAGTCCGAAGGAGTGGAATAAAAGACCATATTGGACGCATGGTCAAGACTGAAGTAACGCATAGTAAAAGTGGACGTATAGAAAGTACTCACGCACCTAAAGGGAAAGAAGTAGGACACATAGACTACTATTATAAGATATTTCTAAGTGATGGAAAATAGAAGGTGGTGAAGTAGGCATACGAACTAGAACATGTGTTGGACGCATGCTAATTTATCTAAAAGGGAATAGTAATATAAGGAAAGGTTTAAAAGAATAACCTTGAAAATAATCAAGGAATGACTAAGGATAGGAAGATGGTCGTGGACGCAGGATGGAAGTGAACGCAACAGGCCCAACGCATAGAGGAAGAGATTGAGAAGGATTTGTTGTCGTTGCTCTTAGCGGTATTGTGTAATATGGCAACTATACATTGAAGGTGATCACGAATGGTTGCTGTGTGCTGAAGTAGTCGCCGCGTCAACGGAAGAAGAAACGTATTTGGCTTACCATGCGTTGGTGAGGTTGTTATGCATTGAGATCCCTATGTGTTGAGACGGTTATCTCTACGCGTCAAAGACGATAGTGTAGTTAGTTAAGAGTTAGACAAGTGAGTAAGGGAGCTCAAACCTTGGAGGAAACTCAAGGAACGCTTAAGGGCGCTGTATGGATTAAATGGCTGTCTATTTGAAAATATTGGACGAATAAGATAAGTTATAAAAGCCAGGTGGCTCTATATAAACTTGACACCTTAAAATAAGGATGTGTTAAAAAGGCATGTTAAGTGTTTCATGCAAGGTAACACTTGGACAAATGCATGGTCAGACAGGCATGCAGAGCGACATATGGCAATCAAGTGGCAAATGAGGAGTAGGATGGCAGGATCCCTATAAATAGGACCCTGGGGGAAAAGTAACGACTGATGATTCTGAAGTAAAAATCCTTGAGAGAAGAAGGAGAACGAAGACAGAAAGAAGGAACCCCTTGCATTATAAAAGGAGATCTACGGCCAAGAAAGAAGACATTCTTGACAACTTAATCATCTGGTGTTTAAGAAGTTATCTTGCTTTGAAGAGGGGTTGACCTTGCGTTTGAAACGAATCCAACATTTAAGGTGAACGCGGTGTTCGAAAATAGACGATGCGTTCAAGTTGACCTTGCGTTCAAGAGAAGTCGACGCATCCAAAAGAAATAAGAGGAGTTAGGCTGCACTTTGCAGTAGTCATCAACCTTGCGTTGAGGGGCAGGATTGTGACCAGCCAAACTGATAGAGGAAGGTCAGTTTTGCGTTCCAGAGTTAGAACGCTGCGACCAACTAAGCTACCGAGAGTGGAAGTAGCTAACTAGTGGACTAGAAGCTGAAGCCTTGCGTTAAGGAGCTCGGGAAAAGGAAATTTGAAAGGAAAAAAGGGGAAATTCCTTAAGAGATTTGTGAGTAACTCTTTCCTTTCTTCGAAAATGAATTTTATTAAAAATGTTGTTATGTGATATGGTTTTGAGATGACTGTTTCTGTGAAAAGCGTAATGCTTGAATATATGGTTTAAAAGGCATGATTTACTTGATTGCTTTATGGTAACGAAAGACATGTTGCAAAATATATTTATCGAGGAACATCCTATTTTCTGAAAAAGTCTTTGATGAACTATTCATGTAAAGGATGGAGAAAATGTTTTAGAGGAGGCTCAATGCTAATAAGCATGTGAACTTCCCCGGGACCCAGCACTTGGGCAACCCGCTTATAAATGTTTTAGAGGAGGATCAATGCTAATAATGCATGTGAACTTCCCCGGGACCCAGTACTTGGGCGACTCGCCATATTCCTATGTGCACATAGAGGTTATATGCTGGTGCGTTGAGTCTTGCTCCGCATCGAGCCTTATATGTTTTAGACGTTGGGGTGTTGAGTTTTGCTCCACTTCAACTAAGGGACAAGATTGAAATGCCAAATGATTTTCTGAATTATTTATTTGACAACGATTCTATATGTTTCAGAATGGATTCCCAAGATTGACAAGGTTTTGCGGAAAAGCTATTTTGCTTAATTCTTGTTTTATGGATATTGTTTTGACATGCCTTTGTTCGAACTAAAGATAGTTTTTACAAAGCCAGTCACTCACGGAGCTTGTAGCTCACGTTTTCGTATTTTATTTTATTTTTCAAGTAGCAAGCGAGTTCGGGATGCTTTGCCTACACGGAAACCTCGTCTGGGCTGTTCTTGACGGAAATGGTTGGACAGTGAACCTTACAGAAGAGTCAAGGTTGTTGTCTTCACACCTCTTCTCGGGTTGAGAAAGGATAATTCGGGAGGGGGTGTGACATACATGGAGGTAACCAAGATTGAGCAAGAGTCTTTCTCAACTCAACTCTTATCAAGCTAATTTTATACGCTGACAACAGTGTTGTTTGTCCAAAAGTTTTGTTAATTTGTTTTTCATTTTTTTATGACATTAAGAGATTTTTATGAATTTTGAACGAATAAGCTCACACCTCTCCCGCCCCCAAATTTATTGAGAAAACAAGCTCCTTATTGTGGAAATCGAGTTATTAGACTGACTTAGAAATATTTTGCAAAAGAGGTTTGAAGTAAAGCATACGATATTCAAGAACTGTTTTCCAAGGATAATATCTTGAGGTATTGTGAACTAATTTTTGTCTTAATAAATCTAAGGTTGGATAGCATAAGTTTTATCATTAAGAATCGACGCAGACACATAAACAAGGCAAGAATAATAAAGCAATAAATAAACACAAGCAACAAACGCAAGAATAAGAGAGAAGAATTCATGGAATTTGCTCATTCATTTATGTAATATATTTACATTGCTTTCAAAATAATGTTTACAAAAGAATAACAAATAAGAATATAAAGAAACCAAAAACATCAACACCCCTAAATTTAATTCCTCCCGTGTTGTCGTCATTGTTGGGTGCAGAGGAAGATTAGGATCATTAAACTGTAGGGGTTGTTGGAGAGAAGTTGAAATGATAGGCACCAGAATTCGTTGGACGAACACTTCATGGATATAGTTCATCAGAGTTTTGAACTGCTCGTCCTGACATAAAGCTTAGCGCTGAACAAAATTTCTAGGCTCTGTGTAAGCCCTACACTTATCTTTAGAAGTTGGCAAGCTTAAGGTGGTGATGTATTATGTGTTGGTGAAGAGAAAGGTGGGCCAAGAACAAGAGTGTGAGAGCTAGCATGTGTTGGAAGCTATATTACGCGTTCAAGAGCAATGTTATGCGTTTATGGGCAATACCATGCGTTCATGAGCAAAGACTATGCGTTTATGGGCTATATTATGGGTTGGTGGGCTAAGGCTCTGCTTTGGTGAGGTTGAGAAGAGGTGCTATGTAAGCCTCGTACTTGTTATTGAGAGAAGGTAAGTAAGAAGAAACTATGGGATAGGCGAGTAAAGAAAATTGGCCGAGTTGTGTGAGAGCAAGAAATGGTTAAGTGTTGGCCATGTGATGGGTGACCATGCGTTGAGTGTAAGCACTGACTTGCAATACCCAGTGTCGGGAGAGCTATGCGTTTGAGGTTATGGTTTTAGGCTTCGTCAGAAGGAGAATAGCCGAGAAGTAGCCAAGAAGGGGGTGAAAATTTGGTTAAGTATTGGCCAAAGCCATGCGTTGATGAATGAAATGAAAGAGGAAATATCTTGAGAATCATGCGTTGTTGAGTAAGTCGCGAAGGGTTATGAGTTGGAAGTGGTTGTCGCATCGCAGGATAAATGATTATTGGCGGGGGAAAGAAATATACTTGAACTATGCGTTGAAGGCGCCACCATGCGTCGAAGACAGCCATGCGCTGGAGCCACATTGCCCCCAAGACAGAATGGTCTTGATGCGTTGAAGCTAGTGTGTGTAAGACTATGTGTATATGCGTCGGAGGTAGGAGGCGCCGAGAACACTATGCGCTGAGAATGATTAGTGCTGAAGGCGCTGAAGGAAAATTTAGACATGAGTGCCCTGCGTCGAGGAGAAGACTAGCGCCAACCTACGGGTGATAAGTCGGCATTATCATCTTGGTACTTGTGAAGGATAAGTCGGCAGTATATATATTGGTGAGTTTAATCATTTTCAGACATTTTAAGAACTTCAGTCGGTCCCATCTTTCAGAGAAACCACAAAGGAGAGCAGAGGAAGGTGTTCTTATAGTTTCGGGCGAAATTCCACTCATTTTGGTGCCAAAATCAGAACTGAAACAGAAGTTTGATTTGCAGACGCACAAATTGAACAGTGGTCGATGTTTGGAGTAGAATGACTCGAGGAAGCCGAGTTTAAAGCTGAAATTTGGAGGTTAGTAAGTTAACACAATTTCTAACAAGTCTTATGAAGGATGGTTAGGCTGGAAGTGTAGTTAATCACGTGAATCCATAGGTAAAAGCAGCAGCTACAGAACTGCTATGTAATCTGGAGCGACGCGGAGTGATTTTAGCATAATCAGAGAACGATAAAGAGTTAGGCCTTGAAATTTTGAGGTAAGCTGTGGAACTCAATTCTTTACAAGTTTGTAGAAGGAAAGAAGTCTTAATATGAACTGGAAATGCGTTTTTAACAGGGCTTAAGCAAAGAAATCCAAGCTGTAGCAGTTAGCTCTGTCAAGAGAAAGATAAAGTTCAAACATTGGATTATCAGCAAGAATGAGCTATATGCAAAGTGTTCTCTGAATTGGAGTTCAACAAAAGGGTAAGGAGCGGCTAGTAGTAATAGCCTTAGTGCTTAAAGCTTGAGAATGAACTAATGATAGCTGAATCGCATGCTGAACTCTAAATATTAAGTATATGCTGAGTTGTTGCTTATGTTTCATGAATGGAAAAGAAGTATAACAAAAGAAAGTTGTTATTTCAGGCAAGATGAGATAGGGAAGACATATAATCCCCTCAAAGCTTAAAAAGAGTTGTGAGTGACACTTTTCTTACTCTAAAGCAATCTTTGTTATATATGTTAGTTCGGTTTTCCAATGAAATACGATTTTGTGATCAAATGATTTATGAAGCATACTTTATGTTCTTAAAGTTATTGAAAAGTATGTTTATGAAATATTATTGATGTAATATAGTTGCTCTGAGTTCTTATTAACGATTGCATACGATTTGTTTGTATAAAGTGTTACTTCTTTAAAGAAAAACGTTTAAGAGGAGGCTCAGTGCTGATGGACTTGAGAAGGCACGTGAGTTTCCCCGGGACCCAGTACTGAGGGACATGAGAAGGTACATGGGCGACCCGCCATATTCCTATGTGCACATAGAGGTTATATGCTGGTGCGTTGAGTCTTGCTCCGTATCGAGCCTTATATGTTTTCGACGTTGGGGTGTTGAGTTTTGCTCCACTTCAACTAAGGGAAAAGTATTGTACTTCAACTGTTTTCTTATGATTTGTTGAAAATCCTGTATGGATTGATAAGGGCAATTAAGTTTGTTTTAACTAATATATTCGAAGTGATTATACATTTTATGTTTGATGTTGAACTCAGTTTTACCACTGTTGATTTCCGAACAAAATGGTTTGTTAAAATGGTCACTCACTGGGCCTTTAGCTCATGTTTTCAATGTTTTCTTTCCCCTCCAGGTAGCAAGTACGTTCCAGGTGCTTTGCCTACTCCAACTCGCTCTGCTTAAGCTTCGAGATTCAGAAAAACCCGACTTGTGGAAGTGTTGTTGTATGTTAAACCTCTCTTAGGTGGCATGTAGATATACGTGTGTATTTGTAAAAAAATTGAACCATGGATTATAATGGAACATATGAATGAGTTGAAGAAGTGGTTTGACTTGTTTATACTTTCCTATATGAGATATTTAAATGTCTTAGAATGTGAAAGTTATTGTGAATAGTTCAGGATGTGTGTGAAGGGATAGATGGTATGCGTCACAAAAGGGGTGATGTATACTATCCTCACGTCCCCTTTCAAGTTAAGTAGGTGAACTTGGGAGGGGGTGTGACATTGAGAGTATGTCTAAGCTTGACAAGAGTTGCCGCAGATAAACATGCGTTGAAGTAGGCAACTCGGCGTGGAAATAGATGTGAAGGAAGAAGGGTGCAATATGCGTTAGTAGAGTATGCGTTGAAGGCCGCTATGTGCCTGAAGTTAATATTGCTATGCGTTGAGATGACCTATGCATTGAAGGATGGTATGCATCGGGCATAGAAAAGTGGCCGAGAAGGCCATGCGATAGTCGGCTATTTGGTGTTGGGCAATCAGTGGCATAGTAACTTGAGACTATGCATTGCCGAAGCCATGCGCGGAAGGTTGCGTTGGCTAATTCAAGAAAGAAGATGATGTTAGAGCTGGTAAGTCGGTGATTTATATTGACATATAAAGGAGTGCATTGAATAATTAAGCCTTTTTGGACATATTTTCGAACTCAGATTAACTTCATTTTGCAGACGAAGAACGAGGAGATATAGAAGAAGGTGCTTATATCGAATTCAGGTAGAAATCAGATCATTTTCATGATGACTTTGAAGCTGGAACCAGAAGCTTGATTGTTGCTGATAAATCTGGACACCAATCAGTATTTGAAGGAGAGTGAGCTGAGGACGTTGAAGCTAGAACTGAAATTTTGAGGTTAGTAAGTTGGTTCAATTCTTAGCAACTTCCATAAAGGATGTATAAGCTAAAGCCGAGCAAAAATGTGTTAATCTTTAGGAGGAAGTAAGCGAAATTGAACTGCTAAACAAATCAAGGTAGCCGAAGTTATTTGGGAATAATTCTCAAACGAAGACGAGTTCATGGTCTGAAATTTTGAGGTAAGCTAGGAAACTCACTACTTTACAAGATTGTAGAAGAAGGGAAGTTCTGATTTTGGCTGTAATATGATTTTTAGCAGGATAAAGAAAGAGTTAGAAGGGAAAGAAGGAAACCGTGATATCAGGTGTCGCTAGACAGTGGTACGCTAAGGAGCTGGAGAGTGAGCAGCGGAACGAGTGTCGCTGATAACGCAAAAAGCTCTGCGTCTCACAACTCTTGCTGCTCGCTAAGTATCGATCTTTAAGGTGATATCGCTAGTCTAGTTCACTCTGGTTTCGCTAGTGCAGTGCCTAGTACTGTGAACTTCGCTGGTAGTCTCGCTAATGACATAGAGTATCGCTAGTTATTAATGTAAGTACTGGCTTATAATACTAAGTGTTGGGAGAAGGCAAGTGAAATGGTGGCTATGTGTTGCTAGAGGAAAAGTAGCCGAGAGTGGAAGAGCTAAGCATTGGCCAAGACTATGCGTCGATGAAAGCAGAGAAGAGAACATTTTTTTTTAGTGGCCATGCGTTGAAGGTGAAATCACGAAGAGTTACTAGCTGAAGCAGTCATTTGCGTTGGAAGAGATGTTGATCATTAGCGGGGAAAGAAATGTTTTGACCTACCATGCGTTGGTAAGGTTGCCATGCGTTAAGGCTTTCATGCATTGAAGACGAGTGTAATTGATTGAGTTGTATGCGTTCAAGGTAAGAGGCGTTGAGGGCACTATGCATTGAGGGTGGGTTACCTGCTGAGGGTGTTGATGGTAGGCTGCGTTGAGTGCCTTACGTTAAATTAAGAAAGGGAACCCTGCGTGCCAGCCTGCCTAAGAGAGTTAAGTCGGCAGTATATATATAGGTAAGTGAATTAAATATTTTATCATTTTTAGACATTTTCGAGAGCTTAAGTCGGTTCCATTTTTCAGAAAAACTACAAGGGAAGGTAGAAGAAGGTGTTCTTGTGAATTTTGGATAGAAGCCTACTCGTTTTGGTGTTGAAATCTAAGCTGGAACAGAACGTTATTTGTGGACGCACAGTCTGGACAGTATCTGATGTTTGGAGTAAAACGAATCGAGGAGATCGAGTCTAAGGCTGAAATTTTAAGGTTAGTAAGTTTACTCAACAACTTTTATGAAGGATGCTTGAGTTAAAATGGAATAGAAACTTGTAAACTTTTAGCTGGAAGTTACTGATAAGGAATTTCTGTGCAATCTGGAGTAGTTAGGAGAAATCTTGCAATATCTGACGAACAAGGACGAGTTAAGCCATGAAAATTTGAGGTAAGCTAGAAAATATATTTCTCTACAAGTTTGTAGAAGGAAAGAAGTTCTAAATTTCGCTGGAAATATGACCTTTAACTGACAGAAGTGAGAGCAAAAGGAAAGGAGGAAACTTTGTTGTCGGGTGTCGCTAAAAATTGGAGAGTGAGTAGCGAGACAAATCTCGCTGGTGGTGCAGAGGAGTTTTTTGTCTCAAAAATTTCGCTGACTCTCGCTAAGTATCGCTCCTCAGGTAATCTCGCTACTCTCGTTTATCCTAGTGTCGCTAGTATCGTTGTCCTGTTGGGTAGTTTCGCTAGTAATCTCACTAGGAATGTGGGATTTTCGTTGGTAATCTTGCTTAGGTTTACTTTGGATTAAGGCGAGGCTCGGTGATGAATCATGATTTGAGTTTAATTATGTAAACTAAACGATCAAGTAAAAAGAAACATAATGTAAGGAAAATGTTTATTTCAGGCCAAGAAGAGATAGGGAAGGCGTATAATCCACTCAAGGCCTAGAAAGAGCTGTGAGTGACACTTTTCTTGTTTCAATGATTTCGTTGTACATGTTAGTTTGGTTTTCTAATTTATTTATGATTTTGTGATCAATCAATTTACAAAGCATAGTTTATGTTTTGTTAAACGGTATTGAAAAATATGTTTATGAAATGTTATTGATTTATGAATTACCCTGTTTTCTCATGAAATATTTGTATATGAACTGTTTGTATAAAGTATTGCTTTCCTTAGAGGAAAATGTTTTAGAGGAGACTCAATGCTGATGGACATGGAGAAGGCACGTGAGTTTCCCTGGGACCCAATACTAATGGACATGGAGAAGGTACTTGGGCAACCTGCCATGTTCCTATGTGCACATAGAGGTTATATGCTGGTGCGTTGAGTTCTGCTCCGCATCGAGCCTTATTTATTTTCGACGTTGAGGTGTTGAGTTTTGCTCCGCCTTAACTAAGGAGAAGTATTGTAACCATACTGATTTATTTATGAAATGCTGAAAAACCATGGATGATTTGATAAGGGCATTTAAACATGATTTAATCAATGAATATGAGATGATTCTATGTTTTACTCATACAGTTGGAATTTGTTTAAATCCTGATAATTTTCGAACTAAAATTTGTTTGTAAAAAAAAAAAAAATAGTCACTCACTAGGCTGTTAGCTTATGTTTTCAAGTTTTCTTTTCCCTCCAGGTAGCAAGGACGTTCGTGGTGCTTTGCCTACTCCAACTCGCCCTGCTTAAGCTTCGAGTTTTCCAGAAATTTGTCCTGTTTGAAGAGTTGTATGTATGTAAAACCTTATATAGGTGGCATGTAGACCTAGTTGTACATTTGCTGGAGTTGAAATAGGGTTTTGTATAAGTGCCTTGTGGATGAGTTGAAAGTTTGGATTATCGATATGTATATAACTTGCTATAAGTTATGGTTTTTGATGTATGAAGGAGCAATATGTATGTTGTGAACTCACAGGATCAGTTTTTAGTGAAATGGATGGTATACGTCACAAGAGGGGTGATGTATGCTATCCTCACATCTCCTTTCAGGTTAAGTAGGCAATCTAGGAGGGGGTGTGACAATTAATATGCATACTTAATGATTATGAAAACGGAGTTCAAAGGAAACCTAATGTGAGAAATGTGTTTTTACAGGCCAAGAAAAGCTCGGAAAAGCATATAATCCACTCGGGGCTTAAGACAAATCGTGATTGACCTTCTAATTATCCAAGGATTATTTTTAACATTGTGCATGTGAAAACGTGTATAATATATGAACTCCTGTATGCATGTTATGTAAATGCAAACCACGGCCAAAGGACCGTGTGTGAAGGCCTGTGAGGATATGATATATGGAACTCAGTGCCGAGGGACCATGAGTGAAGGCACTTGAGAAATTGATTGAGATAGTTTCCAATGCCGAAGGACCTTGTGAGAAGGCATCTGGAAAACCAGTACATGATGGCTCGGTGCTGAGGGACCATGAGTGAAGGCACTTGAGCAGTGAATTAATAATGAAACTCAGTGCTGAGGGACAATATGAGAAAGCACTTGAGAGTTGAAACGCCGAGGGACGAAATGCGAAGGCGTACGAATATATGAATAATAGGAATTGAATTATGAGGTTAATAGCGTTGAGCTTTGCTCTGCTGCTTCTTAGAAAAATGGCGTGAGTGACCCAGTAATCTGTACTAATAAGATATATAGTAGTTTTATGATCAGCATTAACTCAAGGATTTAAATTGTAATAGATAACTTAGTCACTCACTAGGCTTTAGGCTCACGTTTTCTTGTTCATTGTTGTTCTTTTCAGGTAGCGAGCGTGTCCGGGACGCCTAGCCTACAAAAGATCCTCGTTTTGTCATACATGATCCTTGCGGCATAACGAATGTGGGTTTTGTACTGTATGCTGAACAAATACACATTATGATAAATTATGAACCGAGAAACCTTATATAAAACTTATGTTTAACTTATAATGTTTCATTAGCATAAAGTTTTGTACAATTGATCTGGTATTGAATTGTGTTCCAAGATATAAGATGACTTGTGTGTGTAGGTTGCACCTACTCCTTGGTTAGGAAGGAAATCTGGGAAGGGGTGTGACATGCTATGCGTTGGTCAACTCGTTAATAAAGGGAAAAATGAGTAGCGGTTAAGTCGGCGGCCTATATAAGTGAGTAAGCTGAGAGTTTAATCATTCTAAACACGACTAAAAGCTCAAATTGATTCTATTTTCTGGCTGAGAGACAGAGAGAGGTAGGAGAAGGTGTCTAGGGAAAAGTTATGGAGAACTCGGGTCGTTTCCATGGTGAAACCAAAGCTGGAAAAGAGAGCTTGGCTGCTGTCACGCAATCCGAGCATGGTCTGGTGTTTGGAGAAGAGCAAGCTAAGGAGATTGAATTTCGAGCTGAAAATTTGAGGTTAGTAAGTTAACTCAATTTCTAATAACTCTTATGAAGGATGGTTGAGCTGATAATGAGAAGAAGCATGTAAACTTTTAGGTGGAAGTGACTGATATTGAATTGCTGTGCAATCTGGAGTAGCACAGAGAAAATTTTGGAATATCTAACGAACAAGGAGGAGCTAAGCCACAAAAATTTAAGGTAAGCTAGAAAACATATTTCTCTATATGTTTGTAGAAAGAAAGAAGTTCTAAATTTGGCTGGAAAGGAGGACCAAACAGGAAAGAAGGAAACTCTGCTATCGGGTGTTGCTAGGAAGCGAGTGTCGCTGAGTAATTGAAGTGTAAGTAGCGAGACGAGTGTCGCTGGGGCGCAGGGGGGTTTTCTATCTCACAAATCTTGCTTGGTCTCGCTAGGTCTCGTTCCTCAGGTAAATCTCGCTAGTCTCGCTCCTCCTGGTGTCGTTAGTGTCGTGTTCTGTTGTGTGTTTTTGTTGATAATCTTGCTAGTGACACAGAATCTCACTTATTATGATTACTTTGGGAAAAAGGAGAGTCTCGGTGATGAAACATGGTTAGAGTTTAATTATGCACACTTAATGATCGTGGAAAGGAAGATTAAGGAAAGCTTAACGTGAAAAATGTGTATTTACAGGCCAAGAAGTGCTCGAAAGGGCATATAATCTGCTCAGAGCCTAGGACAAGTAGTGAGTGACTTTCTATTTTATATAATGATTACTTTTAGCATGTTTTATTAGCAATGTGCGAGTGGAAACTATCATATTCTATGGAATCCTAATATTTACGCATGATAGAGGTTATGAGCTATAAAATGGCTAAATGCATGAGAAATCCTGTACACGTATTATCTAAATGCAACCCAGTGCTGCAGGACCACGTGTAAAGGCATATGGGGCATACGATATATGATACTCAGTGCTGACGGACCACGTGTGAAGCCACTTGAGAAGTTGATTGAAATGGATCCCAATGCCGAGAGACCTTGTGGGAAGGCATATGGAAATCCAATACATGATAGCTCAGTGCTGAGGGACCACAAGTAAAGGCACTTGAGCAGTGGATTGATATGGAACCCAGTGCTGAGGGACCACATGAGAAGGCTTATAGGAACTCCGATATAGTGAAACTCAGTGCCAAGCAACAATATGAGAAGGCACTTGAGAGTTTGAAATGCTGAGGGATGATATGTGAAGGCATGTAAATCCAGTGATGTAAGAAACCCAATGCTGAGGGACAATCTGAAGGCATATGGGCAATCTTGTATTTGAAAACTCAGTGTCGAGAGATGTAGAGAAGGCACTTGAGTATCCTCGGGATCCAGTATTGAGGGACTGGGAGAAGGTACTTGGATAGCCCGTGAACAAATTGTGATTGACTAATGCTGAAGTGTTGAGAGTACTCCACTCAGCTGAGAAATATCGACGTTGGGCGAGGTGAGCTTCGCTCAGCCTCAACTAGGGAATGAAATTTAAGAAAACGGTTTGTGAATAATGGTTCCATAGATAATCAGATGTGGTTAAACTATAAGCTGACATATACTAGTGTTAGACATGGTTTGGTTTTATATTTTTATACACTGTTGAGATAAACTTTAATTAGTCTCTCACTGGGCGTTTAATCTCACGTTTTTCTTGTTTTTCTGTTTTTAGGTAGCGAGCGAGTTTGAGATGCTTAGCCTATGCAAGATCTTGTCTGGGTCCACCAACAGTGTTTAGTATTCTGGAATTTGTAAATAATTGATTTGGAGCATGTGTTGTACATATAGAGAGGATTAAGGAAGTTGTTGTGTATTTATGCTATTATATGACTGATGAAAAGGATGTGCGTATGACAAGTTAACTATGGTGTATGTGTGAAGGAGTTTATGGTTTATAATTGTTTATTAGGTAAAGGCAAAGTTTATGGTTGACAGTGGATGTCGTAAAAGAGTCAGTGTCTGCTGTCGTCACACTTTTTTCTGGGTTAGGAGGGTACCTGGGAGGAGGTGTGACACTTCACTTGTTGTTGCGCCATCTCATTCACTTGCTTAACTAACTCCTCATTCCTTCGAATGAGCTGAGCTTCTTGACGCTTGACCTCATCCAAATCTTCTAGGATTTTGCAGAGGATGCCATCATCCAAGTACTTCAAAAAGTCATCCAAATCACCCATAACTTGCTGAATGTTTATCGCATAGATTAGGTTGTAAGGGTCATGTTTGGACTCCTACTTGGCTACGCGTCTGGCGACCCACTTGGATTTTGGGAAGTGCTTGGGGTGTTGCTGGCAGGATCATCAACAGTAGGTGGAGGCAATGGACTTTGCTGATTGGAGGGTTGGACTTGAGGTTGAGGGCAACGATGAAGTTTGGGGCGCTAACTCCTCAGAATCCAAAGTCAGGGTTGGCTAACTGGGTGGTGGTGGTAGAGTTGGCTTTCTCAAAGGTTCTTTACGAGGCAGGTAGATGGTCAACTCAAGGTTTTAAGGCGACGATGACTCTTCCCTCAACTCGACATTTGTTGTTTAAATGCTAAAGTCCAAAAACTTGTTGCGTTTATTTATTAAGCTTACTATGTATTCAACTATGCGTTCAACATGGTTTTTAGATTCCAAAAGCTATAAAACAATTATCTTCATCAATTTACAAGAGTAGAACGCATAGGAAGATTTATCAATAGAATTTAACACTAATTACCGCATGATTCTCTATTTAAGCTTTATTTTTCTAGGAGAGAGACATATAATAACTTGTATTTCTACAAGTTATCACACCCCCATATTTAGAAAAAATGCTTGTCTTCAAGCATAACTTCCATCTAAGAAACTTCAATCAACCCTAAAATTTTTTTCAACGCATTGACTAGTCTCTCAAAATGCTATACTCAATCAACTACCCGTTAGTTACATTACTTTTCTACCTCTATATTCTTTTCTTTAGAAACGAGTCTAATTTGTATGCGACAAGCTTTCTTTTCAAAATTCTTTACTCATTATTCACAAAATTTTTGGTTCTTCTTTTAACACTGAGTCTGAAAAGACGAAGATATAAAGTTCCTTTTTCTTTCATTTGTTTTATTATTTATCTATTAGATTACAGTGCATCGAGTAGGGTTACCAACCTTCGTTCTGACATACCAACTATAGGGTTCATGGAAACAGCCAACTAAGAGCAACTGCCCTTCTCGACTAAACTCTTATCTAAGATCGGTTTTCTCACTAGACATTGGAGTTTGTTATTTATCTATGGGTGCCTGATTACGATTACCCACCTTCGTTTTGACACGCCAACTATGGGGTGCATGGAGGCAGCCAACTACGAGCAGGTGTCGTTTTCAACTAAACTCTTAACAAGATAAATGTATTAGTCTTGTCAGCGAAGTTTTGTGTTAAATTTTTTTTTTTTTTTTTAAGAAATAAGTTCCTCATATTTTTATCTTTGATAGTTCAAACCTTTTCCACCCCAAAACTTGAGAGTAGCAAGGTCCTCATTGCTTAAATTGTAAACAAAGATTATGTTGAAAAATTTTGTAAACGAGGTTTGAATTGGCAGCTTGCATGCATGAAAAGTAGGTTTGCGTTTCTAAGGAATAGTATGCAGACTCATTGAAAGTGATCTAACTTAAGAGTGTACAAAAAGTGTAAGCATAATTATCATCCTAGTGACTAACTTTTCAACACAAAGATAAAAGTTGGAAATAATTAAAAGTACTCAGAATGAAATTAAAACAAGGGGAAACGCAAAGAGGGAAATAGACATTCGATGCGGCGAAGAAATTTTTATTCTATTAATTTCTTATCCCACAAACGCATACAGTTGGAGATGAAGATAATTGCAATGGAAGCTATAAAGAAGATACAACTCTAACTACACCCCTAAATTTTAATTATCCGACTTGTCTTAATTAGGTCTGTGTTGCTGCCCACTGCAGGGCGTTCTGGCATTGGAAAGACAAGCGTATTTTGTAGACGTTTAGGAATGTTAGGGGACGGGACTTCCAGTCGAATCGAAAACAGTTGATGAATATAATTCAATGTGAAGTGAAACTGCTCCGTCTGCTGGCGTGCTAGCATATTCATCGAGTGCATCATTGGACGCAGGATTGATTGTTGCATGTATGCTTGCACTGTCTCCCAATCAAGGTCGAGTTGGGCTTCTTAAGGTTGAAGTTATGGTTGGGAGTGAGGACGGTTTGGCTAGGGGCGAGAGGTTGATGGAGTTTCGTCAAACGCAAGGGATGATGGACACACAATAGTTGCGCCAAAATCTGCATAGTGTGAGTCATCAACTCTTTGGAAAAAGGAAGAAGAAGAAGTTTGGATTGGTAAGAAAGTGGATGGTTGAGGTTGCGTTTCTGGAGGAGGTGGAAGAGGCGTTGGCTCTCTAACGGTCAATGGGAGTGGGGGTGAAGGACTTGAGGAAGGGGAAACTCGAACAGTGGCATCAAGACTTGCCACAGTCTTGTGTTTCAGCTTAGATGACTTCCCCTTTTCTTTCCTCTTTGACGGCTTTAGAAGTGATTCCGCTGGTTGTGTTGGCTGATGGGATCCTTTGATGGCCTTGGTGGGCTCTGGTTGATGTTGTGATCCTCTCATCAGCTGACGCAGAGCTTTGTTGGCAATAACACTATTCACCTCTATCATCTGATCTGCGTCTAACACTTCATTATCACTTCAGATGGCAGCATTAGCACATAAGCTCATAATGAGCCAAAGGAAAAATAGTTGCCCCCTTGGCTTACTAAAGACGCCTCTGATATGAGCTGATATCATGTGTCTGACGTCCAAATGGATTCCCCGCATAATGCAATATGCTGCCATCACTCGACCCTTGATACTGTCTTGTCATGCGGTTAGGATGAGCCGCTTCTTCACAAAGTATACCCACAGGTTGGACTCAGGTAGGAGGCTGCCAGCAGACAAGGTTCAGATGCTTGTGGGTGATATGTCCCATTTTGACCTTGGCTTGGCCATGACCCGCAGAGCGTCTCGCATGTATTCAGGTGTTGTCGATTCAATGAGCCTATTGCCTTCTGCCTCTGGGTGCTCCCTTAACTGAAATATGGCATTGATTTCCCTTGCGTTGAATGGGACTTCACTTCCCTCAACTACCACCACATCTTCCTCTTCATCAATGCGTCCGTTGTAGAAACTCCAGACTAACGCAGGTTGAATCCAAGATGGGCCAACACAGAAGTTCCGCCAGCCGTGGTGATCAATGATGTTTGTGATGTATGGTGGCAGTGGGGCTTCCTCTGGGAAAAATGCAACCTTCATCAGTATGTCAGGGAACATCTTGCGTCTCCCTTTTCCATCCTTCTTCTTTGGTGACACATCCGCCACCTTCTCTTTCCCTTTGGCCTTAGTAGGGATTTTATCCACTGTTTTTTGTTTGCTCTTGGCCATTTCAGCTGGTGCCTCAGTCACCTTCTCCTTCCCTTTACGTTTCACTCGGTGAATGCCTGGGAGTTTGGTGACTGACTCCCCCTTCTCTTTTTGTTTCTTCTTCTTCTTTCTTAAGGTGCTAACACCTTGCTCCTCTCTTGCATCCTTCCTGATGCATTCTTTTCTTGTAGGCAAGTGATGCCTACTTCTTTTCTTTTTCTTCTTCTTGCCCTCCCTCTCTTTTTGGGCATTTATTCATGCAACCAACTCCTCATCTTCTTCTATTTGCAGCTCTCTCTCAAGCTCCTCAGCTGCCTTTTCTGTTCTTTCTTCTTCCCTCATTTCCTCCTCAAACGCCATTGCGGCTTCTTCTACTTGAGGATCAGGAAGTCTATGCGTTTCTATTTCCTTTTCAGGTCGCACTTCCCTGCGCACCTTTTTGCTGGACAATGCGTCCTTAGCAATTTTCTCCGCTTTTTTTCTGAGGGTTTTGAGCTCTTTTCTTAACTTAGCTCTCTTCTTCACCATCTTCTCTGCTAATCTATCGAAAGACGTAGCAGTGATTGGTGACTCAGGACCGCCTCCTCGCTCTGTGTTTCTCGCTCTTTATCCTTGGCAGCTTCTTCCTGCACTTATGATACCTTCCTTTTCATACTTATTAGGGGTACCACATCTTCTTCCTCAAGCCTCTTTCTTTTGGCCTCTTTGGCCACCACATACTGCTTGATTGGCCCGTCATTGGAGTCCATGGTCTTCTCCTCAAGACTGATGAATGCAGGAACTGACCCTTGTGTTTCCAAAGCCTCGCTTGCGTTCTTCTTGCTGCAAGCGGCACTCTCCCCCTTATTTCTTTTTTCTTCTTCCTCATCCTCCCGAGTCTCCTCATGCTTCAAACGGGTCTAGCAGGCCACTCAGAATGTGTGCGACCCATTCCTCCGAGGAACGTGCAGAGTTCACTTCCCCTTCTTCCACCACCACCTCATTCTCAACACCTCCGCCAACTTCATCAGTCACTCTTGTGCTGGGGTGTCTTGATGAAGGCAAAGGCTGGTTGACCTCCCCGTCATCCTCCCTTGCCTTTGTGTCTTTTTCCTCTTGGGCAATCCTCTCGAAGATGTCACCAAAGACATTTCCCGAGTAGTGACGGTAGTCTGGGAGGGGGTGTGACAATTTGGTATCAGAGCATAAAGTCTTCGGGCTGTGAGATCATGCATAGTAGATAGGAATATGTTAACAGTAAATTGATTACATACGATGTTATAGGAACATGCCCAGAGGAACCAGACGAGGTAGGCGGGAAGGCGCCGTGACATCACAAGCTACCGGAGAGGAGAGGCAGGCGTCTGAGGGAGAATCTAGTAATCCCCAGACGGACGAGTATTAACATGGAGGAACAACTTTTTAGCTGGATAGCCCAGAGATTGGTAGCTAGTATGGAATCAATCCAGGGAGATTCTGAAAAGAAGTTTGGAATAGAACGGTTCAAAGCGTTGGGTGCTCAAGTGTTTGAAGGCACCACAGATCCAGCAGGAGCTGAAGCATGGCTAAACTAGGTAGAAAAATGTTTCAGAGTCATGCATTGTCTGGAGGACAGGAAACTTGACTTGGCCACGTTCATGCTTCAAAAAGAAGCTGAAGATTGGTGGCGATTGATTGAGCACAAGAACACTGATGCGGGCTCTTTAACATGGGCGGATTTTAAGAAATCTTTGCAAGAGAAATATTATCCTAAATCCTTTTGTGATGAGAAAAGGAAGGAATTCTTAAATTTAGTATAGGGAAACATGTCTGTTGTGGAATATGAGAAGAAATTTACAGAGCTTGCCAAGTATGCTTTGGCATTGGTAGTAGAAGAAGCTGATAAGTGCAAGCGATTCGAGGAAGGCTTGAGCAGTGAAATCCGGACCCCAGTAACGGCAAGCACAGAATGGACTAATTTTGTAAAACTAGTGGAAGCAACCATGAGAGTAGATAAGAGTTTAATGGAAGAAAGAGCTGATAGAAGTGGAAATAAGACTGGGCAGACTTACAGTTCATCTCGGATGCAGACTTATCAAGGAGAGGGACGACGTTTTGCACCAGGAGTCTTTAATAAGGGAAGGTTTAAACCCCGGTCTAATGGTTCATATTTTCCAGGAGGGTCATAAGGAGGAAACACACCGAGAGGTCGGGGAAGGTCTCCACAGACATCTGTATCTACTGGACGGTCGCAGTTCAGTCAGCCTAGTGAATCTGTGGCTAGTTCAGTACGGAAACCGCACTGCACCTCTTGTGGTAACAAGCACTGGGGACAATGTTTTGTAGGGTCTAACGTTTATTATAATTGTGGATAGTCAGGACATTTTAGAAGGGAATGTCCTTAGCTTAAGAAAGAGAGAGCAACAGAACAGAGAACTGTATCACAGACAGTAAATCAGCCTAGACAAGAAATGGGAGCTGGAGAAGGGAGTAGTGGAGGTCAACAGAGAAGTTATGCAGGTAGATCAAGACTGCAGGGACAGGTGTTTGCTGTGACTCAGTAGGAGGCCGAGGCGGCACCGGACGTAGTCACGGGTATGATTACTATTTGTTCTAAAAATGCACATGTGTTGATAGATTCGAGGGCTACCCACTCATTTGTATCATGTAAATTTGTTGTGCATATAAATAGGAAACTAGAACTTTCGTCTGTAGCATTGCTGGTACATACCCTTATTGGGGAAATTATTGTTATTGAACATGCTTATCTTGAGTATGAAATTGTGATTGATGGTGTGATGTGGTTGACTGATCTATTACCTCTAGCATTATTGGAGTTCGATGTTATTTTGGGCATGGATTTCTAACAAAATATCATGCGAAAGTTGATTGTTTCAAGAAAGAAATGTGGTTGTCAAAGCTAGATGGAGTTGAAGGGGTATTTAAAGGAAGAAGGCGTATTCTTCCTACCTGTGTAATCTCCGCAGTAAAGGCCACAAAGCTATTGAGTAGGGGCTGTGAAGCATATTTAGCTCATGTAACAGAAACTAAGTCAGAGAAGTTGAAACTGGAGGATGTACCGGTACTACAGAAGTTCCTTGATATTTTCCCTGAAGAGCTCTTTGGTTTACCATTGATTTAATTCCTCAAACAACCCCCATTTCGCAGGCACCATACCTTATGGCACCCTCCGAACTGAAGGAGTTAAAAGTACAGTTACAGGAGCTAGTGGATAAGGGGTTCATTAGACCAAGTGTGTCCCCGTGGGGCGCACCAGTGTTGTTTGTAAAGAAAAAGGACGGAACTATGAGATTGTGTATTGATTATCGCCAATTAAAAAAGGTAACTATACGTAATAAATATCCTTTGCTCCGTATTGACGATTTGTTTGATCAACTTAGAGGGGCATTAGTATTTTCAAAGATAGATCTAAGATCTGGATATCATCAGTTGAAGGTTAGGGAGACAGATGTTCCGAAAACAGCTTTTAGAACGAGGTATGGACATTATGAATTCCTCGTGATGCCTTTTGGTCTAACAAATGCTCCAACGGTGTTTATGGACTTGATGAATAGGATTTTTCATCCTTATCTGGATCAGTTTGTGATTATATTTATTGATGATATACTAGTATATTCTGGAAGCAGGGGAGAACATGAAGAACATCTTAGAACTGTTTTGCAGACTCTGAGAGAAAAGAGACTATATGCAAAGTTCAGCAAATGTGAGTTTTGGTTGGAATAGGTGATGTTCTTGGGACATGTCGTTTCTGCTGCAGGAGTGTGTGTGGATCCTCAGAAGACTGAGGCGATTACCAGATGGGAACATCCAAAGACAGCGTCGGAAGTACGTAGTTTTCTGAGACTTGCAGGATATTATCGACGTTTTGTACAGGGATTTTCTAAAATAGCATTCCCATTGACCCATTTAACTAAGAAAAGTACTAGATTTGAGTGGAATGAAGAGTGTGAACAAAGTTTTCAAGAGTTAAAGAATAGATTGGTATCTGCACCTATTTTGGCACTTCCAGAGACAGGGAAGGAATTCGAGGTGTATTGTGATGCCTCTCGTCAAGGATTGGGTTGTGTACTGATGCAAGAAAGTAGGGTTATAGCTTATGCTTCTAGGCAGTTGAGGCTACATGAAGTCAATTACCCTACCCATGACTTGGAATTGGCAGCAGTGGTGTTGGCATTAAAGTTATGGCGACATTATTTGTTTGGAAAGAAATGCTATATCTACACAGACCACAAAAGCTTAAAATATATCTTTGATCAGAAAGAACTCAACATGAGGCAAAGGAGGTGGTTAGAGTTGATCAAAGATTATGATTGTACCATAAATTATCATCCAGGAAAAACAAATGTGGTAGCTGATGCCCTAAGTAGGAAGTCTCAGGTTGGAATAAGTTATTTGAATGCAGTCAGTGTCACTTTGTTCAAGGAATTTAAGAATAGTGCAGCTAGCTTGAAGGTAACTGGAACGGGAACATTATTAGCTCATTTCCAGTTGAGACCTAAACTGGTAAATGAAGTTGTAAGGAAACAAATAACCGATCCTATAATCAATAAGTTGATAGAGGATGTGAAATCTCAGCAGAGAGTAGACTTTGAGCTCAGACCTGATGGTGTACTATTGAAACAGGGTAGGATATATGTGCCAGGAGATGATGAAGATAAACAGGTGATACTAGAAGAGGCTCATAGCTCAGCATATGCTATGTGTCACAATCTAACTTGGAGATAGTAGATTGTGACCCCACGTGTGCAGACAGTGCAGTGGCGACACAAGAGTGTCGACACAACTGGCAATGACAGAAGGCCAAGAGAAGTGCCATGGTGCGACCGACGTGGACGGCGCATCACCCAACACACCAAGGTAAGTGGATAAACGTGTCAAGCTGAACAACAAGTAAGAAGACAAGCATCAATGCCATCAGCAAATGTCAGTGGCAAAGCCCAATAGGGGCCACGTGGGGGCTCCGGGCCATGACCTCAGAAGTAGGGGCATCGTGGTGAGTTTGGGCGAGCAACTCTGGAGTTAGATCCATGTCGATAGAGGATGGAAGCACGTTAGATTCTGTGTCTATCGGAAGTCAGACGGGCGCTCTATGGGGTCGAGTGACCCTTCGCCAAGTTGCATATGCATGGGTGCCAAAGAAGAAAATGTTCAGAATGTACTAAAGGGGGAAGGCATGGTGTTGGCTCTCCACCACCCCTGGGCCTTAGGGCCTAAGCGAGCTACCCCATGGCACATGAGCGTGTCATGGCGTGGGCGAGTGCCACGGGACGAGCGTCTCGGGCATCTTCCTGTGAGGAAGAGTAACTCAAGGACAGTGTCGGGTGGCACGGGTGTGCCGACATTGCGCCTCCTTGGGTGAACTGGAGGTTGCTATATATGGCCGGGTTCCGGCACGGTATCCTCGTACGCCGTGGTATGGTCGCAAGTGTCGCCATACCGAGGTAGGGTCCGAGTTGAGGGATGTCTTGCTGGTCCCCACAAATATACGAGTGACCTAAGCGTCGGTCCCCAATGGGCGTGTATGTATGTGAAAGAGGGACTTGTAATGAGTGAGGGGGCGATGCGCAATGTTAAGAGTAAATCTGGTTGTAGACGATGAGTTGAGAACGTTCTTTGAGACAAGGCCATTGACGGGCGAAAGGATGCCCACAGGGGTGATAGGTCGAACAGGCGTTCGAGACAAGTCGGGAAGCCAGAGGAGTGGAAGTTCAGGTGAGGCAGTTAGGACTTGCCCAAGGTCCAACAGAGCATAAAGGTTCAAGAAAAGAAGGTATTAGCTATGAGTTAGCCCCTAGGCTGGCCATACGCGAAAGAATGTCATGGCGCCGCACGGTTGGAGAAGTACGACCGTGACACTATGCATCCTGGTAGTACCAAGATGTACAGAATGTTAAGAAAATTTTATTGGTGGCCAGGTATGAAAAGAGAAATAGCAGAATTCGTAGCTAAATGTCTAATTTGTCAGCAGGTTAAGCCTGAACGGCAAAGGCCAGCAGGGTTACTAAATCCATTACCTATTCCCGAGTGGAAATGGGAACATGTGACCATGGATTTCCTATTTGGATTACCGAGGACAGCAGCAGGCGTCAATGGAATCTGGGTGATTGTTGACAGGTTGATTAAAACAGCACGGTTCGTGCCAGTTAAAACGACTTACACCCTGGACAGGTTAGCACAACTCCACATGGATAGAATCGTGAGTCAGTTTGGCGTACCTATAACGGTGACATCAGATAGAGACCCTAGATTTACTTCTAAGTTCTGGGGAAGTTTGCAAAGAACATTAGGAACCAAACTGCAATTCAGTACCACTTTTCATCCTCAGACCGACGGGCAATCAGAAAGAACTATTCAGACTTTGGAAGATATGTCAAGGACTTGTGCTTTACAATTCAAGGTAGCTGGGATGTGCATTTACCTTTGATGGAATTTGCTTATAACAACAGCTACTAAGCCAGTATTGGAATGGCCCCGTATGAAGCACTTTATGGTAGACCGTGCAGAACCCCAGTTTGTTGGGGAGAGATGGGTGAAAGGAAGTTAATTGGACTAGAAATTGTGCAGACCACGACAGAGAAGGTAGAACTGATAAAAGAATCTTAAGGCAGCCAACGATCGTCAGAAGAGTTATGCAGACAAAAGAAGGAAGGATCTAGAATTTGAGGTTGGTGACAAAGTATTTTTGAAACTTCCACCATGGAAGGGAATTCTAAGATTTGGTAAGAAAGGAAAATTGAGTCCCAGATATATCGGACCCTATAAAATTTTAGAAAAAGTTGGGTCGGTGGCTTACAGGTTAGCTTTACCTGTTGAAATGTCCAGAATACATAATGTGTTCCATGTATCCATGTTAAGGAAGTATGTTTCTGATGCTGCTCATGTATTACCAGTTCAACCAGTAGAACTTAACGAAGACTTGAGTTATGAAGAAAAACCTGTTCAGATAATAGATGAAAAAGAACAAGTTTTAAGGAACAAAGTAATACCATTGGTTAAAGTTCTATGGCAGAATCATGAGATAGAAGAAGTCACTTGGGAACCGAAGGAGCAGATGGTGAAACAGTATCCATATTTGTTTGCTCAGGAATAGACTACTTGCTGATTTCCGAGACGAAATCTTTGTAAGGAGGTGGTAATTGTAAGCCCCGTACTTGACCTTGTGAGAAGGCAAGTAAAGAAGAGACTAAGAGTTGGGCGCTAAGTAGGAAAAGTTGGCCGGGTTGTACGGGAGCAAAATGGCTAAGTATTGGCCATGAGTTGGTGGCACTATGCGTTGGTGAAGGTAAGTTGGTGTGGACGCAGATGTAAAGGAAGGCCACTGGGCTTTAAAGGCCACTCTGCATCGGAAGCCACAATGTGTTGAACACGACCATGCATTGAAAGCGGGTATGCATTGGTTCATAGAAGAATGGCCGGGAGGACCATGCGTTCGTCGGCTATCCAGTAATGGGGTATCAGGAAATTGTGACACACAAAACCGAGGCTATGCGCTGCTGAAGCCAAGTATAGAAGGTATGCGTTGATGAGATCAATATATAGAGATGAAATGGAGATTAAGTCGATGATATATATATAGGCGGACTGAGTATTCAATTATTGTGATTATGTTTCAGAGCTCGAGTTGATCCCATTTCAAAGCTAAACAACAGAGGGAGGTGGATGAAGGTGTTTATGTTAGTTTGATGAGGATTTCTCGTCAATTTCGTGGAGGAAACTTGAGTTGGAGCGGAGAATTCAGCTGGTGTTACTTAATCTGAGTATCACTCGGTGCTGAGGGAAGAACTAACTATGGAAGCTGTGGTTAGGGTCGAAATTTTGAGGTTAGTAAGTTAACTTGATTTCTAGCAATTTTCATGAAGGATACACGAGCGAAATTTGAGTAAATGGGTGTTGAACTCCAGGTAGAAGAGAGTGAAGCGGAGTTGCAAGATGATTAGAAGCAGCTCGGGGTTGCTTAAGAATATCTCTCAAACGAAGAGGATTTTCCTTATAAGACTTTGAGGTAAGATAAAAGATTTAGGTCTTTACCAGCTGTAGAAGAAAGGAAGTTCTGAATTTGGCTAGACTGTGATGTTTAGCAAGTTAAAGGAAGAAGTAGAAGGAAAGAAGGAAAATTGTGTCGATACGATAGTAGTATCGCTGAAGAGCGGGAGACTGAGCAGCGAAGCGAGTGTCGCTGGTAACGCAAGAGGGGCTTTGCGTCTCACAACTCTCGCTGAAGTCTCGTGGGGTATCGCTCCTCAGGTAATCTCGCTAGTCTCGTTCAATCGGGTATTGCTAGTATAGTGTCCTAAAGTGTGGTTTCGCTGGTAAACTCGCCAAGAGATATGGAGTGTCACTAATTGTGGATATTTTGGGAAAAAGAGAGTTCGGTGATGAAACGAGTATAGAGTTTCATTATGTATACTAAATAGGTATAGAAAGGAAGTTTAAGGAGAAACTTAACTCGAGAAATGTGTATTTATAGGCCAAGAGGAGCTCGGGAAGGTGTATAACCCACTCAGAGCCAAGACAAGTTGTGAGTGATTATTTGTTAATATATCAAATACTTTTAGCCAGTTTTAATGATAACGGGTATGTGAAATCTGTCATATAGAGTAGTTATGGATTGATTGTGTTGTACTATAAGAATCTAAGAATGTGTATGATATCAGTGCTGAGGGACCATGTGTTAAGGCACTTGAATAATTGGTGGATGTGGATTCCAATGCTCAGGGACAATGTGTGAAGGCATGTGAAAATCCAATGCATGTAATAGCTTAGTGCTGAAGGATCACAGGTGAAGGCACGTGAGCAGTGTATTGAGAGGGAACCCAGTGCTGAAGGAATTAAATGCGAAGGCACATGGGAACTCCGTTCTGATAAAACTCAATGCTGAGGGACAGTATGTGAAAGCAGTTGAGGGATTATATATCGAGGGGAGGAGTGTGGAAGTATCCGTACATGGATGTGATGAGAAGTGATACACGAAGTTGTGTGTGTAGAGCATTGCTTCGCCACAGCTAAGGAAGAATAATTGTACTACTAGTGTTCTATAGCATGAGTTAGCTTGAATTTCTGGTTATATAGACATGTGATATTTTGATGTATCATGCCAATTCGTATTCAAGTAGTGTAATAATAATTGGGAAAATTTAAGTTTGTCACTCACTGGGCATTAGGCTCACGCGTTTCTTTTGTTTGTTCGTTTCACGTAGAGAGCGTGTCCGGGACGCCTAGCCTACAGAAGATCCTCGTCTGGGTTTATTTTGGAACAGTCCTTGGGACAGTTGTAAATACCCCATATATGTAAATGCTTTATTTTGTCAAACATGTTCCTTAGGATTGTAGTGTTTCTTAATGTATACAGAGAACACTCATTTTAAAGTGTTGGGTTAGTTTATGGAATAATCTGGCATAGAAATAAGGTTGCATGAGCAAAAGTTGACTTTTCTCTAGTTACTTTAGAATACAGGTGTGTGCTGGTTCACACCCATTTCCCGAGTAGTGAGGGTAGTCTGGGAGGGGGTGTGACATGCCCGCTAGGCGACGTTCTTCTTCTTCTATCCGTTCTTCTACAAGAAGACACATTCTTGCTTCAGACCCTCCTTTCTCGATTTCCTCCTCTCATCTCCTTGTCAAACTCACTAGCGAAGATGATCAAATGGGGGTCTTCCCTCAAGTGGTAAAGGCCCTTCTTAACCTTCTTTCTCTTGTCAACTGCCTGGGCTAATTGCCGCTCAATTGTTGATGCGACGACGATTACCTTCAGGCTTGCAGACGAGACCACACCTTTTTTTTTTTTTTCCTCTCAAACTTCCTTTGTAGGGGTGCTACATCTTCCCCCATTTGGCTCAGAAGTCCTTTTCCTTTGTTCATTTTCCACGACCATCTTCTTCTCCACCGCAATGATGATAGTTCCAATAGGTTTATCATCAAAGTTAAATTATCTGCGAGGGGACTCCTCAAGGCCTTTCGCCATAGGGACTGACCCATGCGGCGAACTTTTCTTCTTTTGCGGCTAGTCGACCACCCCGTCCAACCATTCCGCGTTGCCAATAGTGTCCAGAATGTCTTCGAAGACATTCTTCTTATCTCTTATGGTCGCCTCACTAACTCCTATCAAGTCGTTGGAGCTATGCGGCTGTGGTCTCGATAAAGCCTCCAACTTAGAACTGTTGGGGTGCACAACGACCAAGAGTTGTGGTGGGATAACTAGGATGGATGGATGCGACGAGGGGGGGGGGGGGGGGGGGGGGTGGGTNGATAGGCTGGAATGGCGAGGGTGACATTGGGAATCACCGACGACCACCTTGGCTAGGTGGAGAAGGCTTAAACACCCTTATTGGTAGGTCGAGGGCGCTGGGATGCGATCGAAAGGATGCTCCAAGGAGGCTAAGATGGGGATGAAGAAGAGGTGACATCAGTCGTTTTAGGGTCAGCCAGTTAGGCTTTTTGGGCAGAAGATGAGCACTTGGAAGCCATCGGTAGCAGAGAAAGAAAGTTTTGGGTTAGGAAGTGAGAAAAGAGAGGATTAAAAGCATGAAAATCATCGAGAATCACAAAGAATTGCCAAAGAGTTTAGAAGATGCGGAGGTTTGGAAGTGTGAAAAAAGAAGAATGAGGAAGAAAGAGGTTTAAGTAAGGTTTTTGGTGTGTGGAGATGGGCGTGTGGTGTTAGGCGTGATGTCATCGCGTATTAAATGTGGTCTGACACACGTATGCGTCCTTTCAAATGCCATAATCTAATTGAAACCCTTGATATTCCCCCTCGCGCCCCCCCTCCCCCCCCCGCCCCCCCGTCACACACCCTCCCAA
>QLSR01000360.1:82742-120169 GCA_031780015.1 Citrullus colocynthis
CCCCCCCCCCCCCCCCCCCCCCCCGTCACACACCCTCCCAAGTTACCTTCTTAACCTAGGAATAGGTGTGAGGGCAGTAGATATCGATCCTCTTACGACATCTACTATCAACCTGTACTATCCTCAAATCATACCAAGCACCTGATGAACAATTTATATTTCTCATTTAGACATCATGCTCAAAACTCAAGATAAGCTAGCATACATTTACAGACTTCCATTCATCAGCTTAATATAACATAAACACATGTTTACAGACTCTTACTCCTCAAAACCCCATTATGTATAGTGTTGAGTCCTAAGTATAAATATTGACAATATTCACAAACTAAGTAGCAGGCCCAGACGAGTTTGTTGTGTAGACTAAGCACCCCGGTTTGGCTCGTTACATGAAAAACAGAAAAACAATAAAAACCATGAGCTAGGTTGCCCAATGAGTGACAAGTTTAGAAAACTATACTTAGTTTAAAAGCTCAACAAAGACATGCTAAAAAAAATCAGATAACAAGGAAATGAAAACTTATAAACATTTACATATGTCCGAAAGATTTTCCTTAGTTGAGGCGAAATGAAGCTCAACGCTACTCGACGTCAAAAACAACCTTAGTTGGGGTGGAGTAATCTCAATACACCCAACGCTGAATAACCTTAGTTGTGTAGAGTAATCTCAACACAATAGCATTGTATGTCCTTCTATGTGCACATAGGAATCATAGCCTAGGTTGCTCGTGTACCTTCTCATGTCTTTCAGTATCGGGGTTCTATAATACAATATTAAGGCTGCCCATATGTCTTCTCCATGTCCTTCGGCATTAGGGACCATATATTGTCCTTTCGAAAATAAAGCATGCTTTGAACATTGATCTTCATATGTCCCCACATACAGTTCAAGACTCATAAAACAGCCTAGGATGTTAGTTTATTGGATTTTGGGTTATTAAGACAAAACAAACAAAAACAACCAATAACACTTATTGAAGTAACACATCAATAACTGTTTATTAATTAGTTAATTACAGTCAAATTATTACATTTACAATCTACGAGTTTTATGGCATAAAACCCACAGGAAACATCACCTTGGAACAATCCCTCCATCCATGGTTGAACACCATTTGAGGTTATTTGGCTCCTTTCTCGGCTATCACTTACACACAACCCCCTCTGGCTGATGGACGCCCAAGATGAATGCATCCTTCCTCCAACTCCTTTAACCCTCAACATGCCACACAAAGCCACCTAGGGATGCATAGCCCTCCTTGCACCACAAGATGCATCATGCCACATAAGCCTCTTATGAACATATCCTTCCCTCTCTTACTAAACTCACAAGGATGCATCTTTCAGCCTACTCTTCTACACTTACATCCCCATCAACACTCAAGCTTGGCTACTCAATGGGTCTCAACGCAATAAGCCAACACTTAGCCAAATTTTTCTCACTTTCCTCTTCCTCAATGCCGGCCACACCTAAAACACATACAACTCGACTATTTATGCCAATGTAACTCTCGGCTACCCTTCTCATTGGCACTCGTCTAGCCACTTGCTTACAAGCATTCCCACGGCTAAGTCCACAAGCACACCACCCTTGGCTTCTCCTTTCCATGCCTCTTCTAATCTGAACAAAGGAAATTTATCTAAGTCCACAACGTTAGTACAATACTTAAGTTAAGTGTTTAGAAATGAAAGTAGGGTTTACACCTCCCCCCTCCCCCCCCAGGCGTCAAAATATTCTAAATGCATGTAACCTAATTTCGACGTCTTGATTTTTAAATCTATCAAGTTGAAGATAATGAATCCAACAATTTTTCATAAAATTATCATACAGCAATCATACAAAAATTTTGAAACTTCGAAAAGAAACAACTTAAAGTGATAAAAAAAAAAAGAATTAAAGGCAAAAGTAGAGATGCGTCCCTAGAAATCATAATTACGATCAACGCAGGCAACATCTAACTTTTCCTCAATCAATCTTGTCTAGGTTAATGGAGATTTTATCACGATCAATGCTATCTCTATAGTATGGTTTCACACTGTCACACCCCCTCCCAAATTACCCTCTTTAACCCGAAAGGAGATGTGAGGACAGTAAACTTCACCCCCTTGTGAAGCTTACTACCCGCCTGTACCTGACTAGCCTGCTGAAAACATGATTTGACATAATTGCTCACAGTGTATAACCCTAAATCATAAGACATTTAAATCCACCAGACTAATATTTATAGCAACATGGTGAAACATATTTACTTCAACAGAAACTCCAGCACGATTACAACCAAACTTAGACCATATACACAGTGTCCACTCTTACTTCCCAACTACTAACGAGCTATGTTTACATGCCACATATATAGAGTTATTTACACATATAACTGTAATGGAAAATATTCTTGATAGCTTGGAACTTTAGCAGGATGAGGTTTGTGTAGGTTAAGCATCAGGAACTTTTTCGCTGCCTGGATGGAATAGAAAACATGAAAAGCGTGAGCTGAATGCCCAGTGAGTGACATAGCATTGAAAACACAACTTTAGAGATAAATCATGCTTAGCATTAGAGGAAAAACATAGTTATATCGTAAAAATCATGCTTAAGCAATATAGAAAACATAAGCAAAGCTGTAAGACCCTAACTCGAAATTCTTAAGATGGCCAATAAGAGACGAAGAAAAGAAGACTAGTTGAACGCCTAATATTAAGAAGACAATGGATATTCTTAAACATAGTTCGGTTAATGCATAGATGGCAAAGTGCTAAAGTGTGGTACCTTAATTTAGAGAAAATTTGATATTGAATTTTGAAAAAGGGAACAAGAATCAGGAAAAAGAGGAAATGCATGGCTCACACTTAGTCTTGGAAACTAACAGGTTATGGGATTAGCTTTGAAGGGTGTTTAGCTAGAAAGAAAAGAGAAACCAAAGAACCTTGGGGTGTGAATAACATGCGTTGAAAGATTTATTAGGCGTTAGTAAAGATTTTGGTGTTAATAAAGAAGTCTATGCCCAATGACCAAATGTTTAAGGCAACTACGAGCGAAGGGTTGCTATGTGTTGAGGGGTGATACCAACTATGCGTTGAGGAGCTTAATTTCATGGTAAACGAAAATTTAATTTTGATTTCGGATAAACGCATAGGTTATAATTAAAGAGTTCAGAGAGTAGGAAGTTGGACACATGGTACAATGCGGTAAGGTACAAACGCATAGTAGTATGCATTTGGGACACTGACGCCTAGCAAGATACGGTGAAGAAATGGTTTCAAAGGTATTATGGCGGAAGGTAAAGGAAAGTTGGTGAACGCACAAGGGCAGTATGATTAAATGAAAAGTTGTATATTGGAATATGTTAGACGTATAAGATAAGCTTATAAGGGCTAGGTGGCTTCATGAAAACCTTGACACCTTATAAGCAAGAGGTGTTAGAAGTATGTTAAGTATTTCATGTAAGGTGATGCTTGGATAAATGCATGATTGATTAAACATGCAGCTTGACATGGGGCAAGCAAATGACAAAAAGGGAGAAGTAGTATGACCAGCCCTCTACTCCAAAACTTCAAAGAGGACATTGAGGAAAAAGGAGTGACTGATGATGCTGAAGTAAGAATTTTTGAGCGAAAGGAGGAATCCTAGTGTCCGTAATAGAAGTTTGCGGCCAAGGAAGAAGATATTCTAGACAACTTAGCTATATCTTGTGTTAAAGAAGTTGTCTTGCGTTTAAAAGGGGCAGCCTTGCGTTTAAGTTTCAAGGTGAACGATGCGTCCAAGTAGGACCTTGTGCGGTCGACGCATCCAAAAAAGGAAGTAAGGAAGAGTTGGGATACACCTCGCGTTAGCTATCAACTTTACGTCCAAGGGCAGGGTTGTGACCAACCGAGCTTCCAGAGTAATAAAAAGCTTTGCGTTCAGGATTAGAACGCTACGTCTAAGAAGCTCGGGAAAAGGAAGATAGCGGGATAGAAGAGAAACTATCCATAAAGCATTCCGTGAGTGACACTTTTCTCACTTTAAATCAATTTTGTTGTATATGTTAGTTTGGTTTTCCAATGGAGTACGATTTTATGTTCAAATGATTAGGAAGCATACCTTATGTTCTTAAAAGTTATTGAAAAGTATGTTTATGAAATGTTACTGATATAATAATTGCCCTGTGTTCTTAAGAATGATTTGTTTGTATAAAATGTTGCTTCTTTAAAGGACAATGTTTAAGAGGAGGCTCGGTGTTGATGGACTTGAGAAGGCACGTGAGTTTCCCCGGGACCCTGTATTGAGGGACATGAGAAGGTACATGGGCAACCCGCCATATTCCTATGTGCACATAGAGGTTGATATTGTTGGTGCGTCGAGTTTAGCTCCGCATCGAGCCAGGAATGATTTCGACGTTGGGTGTGTTGAGTTTTACTCTACCCCCAACTAAGGATGTTTTCAACGTTGAGAGCGTTGAGTCTTGCTCCACCTCAACTAAGAAAAATTGTTGAGAATAAACTGATTTTATGTACAACTACTCTGGAATGTATTCATGTAATTTGATTAAAAGTTGAAAAGCTGTGATTTTATAGAAGTGATGATTTGAATTAAGTATTTTGCGAGATAATGATGATAACATGCCTGTTTTTGAACTAAAGATAGTTTCATAAAACCTGTCACTCACTGGGCATTTAGCTCATCTTTTTATATGTTTTTCATTTTCCAGGTAGCATGACAGTTCCCGTTGCCGATCGAAGTCGAGGTTTGTCAAAAGTATAATGGTATCGCCATCCTAGGAAGGATGAGTAAATGGGAATTAAAGGAAGTGTTGACAGTGGAAGTCGATAATATTGTCGATGACTGCTGTCCTCATGCTCCGTCTCGGGCTATAGAAGGGTAGTTCGGGAGTGGGTGTGACAAAAGCCATTTGATTAAATACAATTTATAAACTCGTCAAACATTCCTTAGCATTCAAAAATACGCTTAGTTGAGGCGGAGCAAGCTCAACACATTCAACATCGAAAACAAACTTTAGTTCGGGCGAAGTAATCTCGACACACCCAACGTCGAAAAGCCTTAGCCGATGTGGAGTAATCTCAACACAACAACGTCATACCTCACTATGTGCACATAGGAACTATATGGGCTGCCCAAGTACCTTCTCCATGTCCTTCAGTACTGGGTCCCTAAGATACTCAAATGTCTTCTCAACGTCCTTCAGCATTGAGTTCCTTCTTGTCACAGGGTTGCCCATATGCCTTCCTAACGTCCTTCAACATTGGGTCCTTTAGAAAATATTTTAGAAAACAAGTATGCTATGTGTAAAAGAACATCATAAGACATTTCAGGAAAATCAGACCATTTCTCAATAGTTAGCCTCAGGAAACATGCTTTTTAAGGACTTGAGGGAAAGATAAATCATGCTTTAGATTCAAGTACAAACAGTAATCATGCTTCACATTCACCAAATCATCATAAAAACACATGTCACAAGCAACGTGGCTAAACATCATAGATAAAATCCTTTTTAAGGAAAACTAAATGTCACTCACAATCTGGGCTTGTCCCTCGAGGCTTATAGATTTTTCCAACCTCAACTTGACCTAAAATATCATTTACAAGCCATTAGATCATCTTCTTAAAGTCTTCACAAACATTACTAAACTAAATTTCATCCACATTGTCCATATCAAGCTTATTTTCCACCTTTTTCATCATTTCCACTCCTTTAGGGACCACTTTGCAAAATTCTCAAAATTTCCAAAAATTTCCAAAAATCAGCTTAAATTTCATATTTACCCATTTTAAGGCCAATTGTTCAAGAAAATATCAATTAGAGTCTAAAAATGTCCAAAATTACCCAAAATGGCCATGGTTGTGGCAGGTGGGCGAATTGTGGTGGCAGGGGCGTGGTGGCAAGGGCGTGGGGCGCTGGCGTGGGGCGTGTGCCACACAAGGTGTGCAGGTGTGGGGCGCTGGTGATGGGTGTGGGCAGGCTGGGGTGTGCAGGTGTGGGCAGACTTTGGCCAATAGTCTCCTGTTTTCAACCCAATTTTTCAGAGCTCCAAAACACTTTTTCCTTTCAAATAAAAATCAAATAAAAATTATGGAGCTCAAGGTAACCTCTTAGCTGATTTACGAAGAAAATTGAGCTTCAAGAACCTTCCCAAGCATCCTTGAAAACTTTCTCAAAATTAACTCATCTGGTTTGCTCGATTTCTACGACAACCTTCGGTATTTTAAAGTTTTCTCAACCTTCCTGACCTTAAATCGTCCCAGCAGTCCTAGGTTGGTTTTCTAACTCACAAAGCTCTCTCTGGTCCAAAAATGATGGAAATAGCACGAGTGAATTGGGAGAACCGATGTTGTAATTGAGCTGCTTGCTTAGGGTTCAAGTTGCAACCCTGTCCAGCCAATCACCTTTGGCCACAAAACTCGTTGCTTCAACGTGGCTTTTCCTCTTTTCTTCTCATCCTCGCATCCAAATTAAATATTATTTCCCTTTAAATAATCATCTTAATTTAATATAGTATTTATTTCTTAATTTAACACTTTTCCTAAATTAATTTCAACTTGACCTACTTTGACTTGAGATTCTCCTTCAACACTTAGCAAAATCCTCCTAAGTCCAGCCACACTTCCTCATTCAACTACATCATTATCTCCATCCTTTTTATTCCTTATTAAAAGTAAATGGAAAGTTCATAGTTACTTAAACAAGCACTAGAATTTCTCCTACAATCCTACTCATTCAAGCAACGCTAGCCAACCTTAAACCATGGTTTTTAACTTGTGCTAATAAAGGAAAATAGAGGTTAGGGCTTACACACACGTTGACCATTTACCTTAAACGCATTGGTGTCATCTTCGTTGGTGAGTTCTACGACACCATGAGGAAAAAGCTCTTTGATTATAAATAGCCCAACCATCTTACTCTGAGTTTCCCTAGAAATAAACGCAAACGAGAATTAAACAGGAGTACTTTTTGGCCAACATGCAAAGATTTCCTACTGATACGTTGATTGTGCCAACGCCTGGTTCTTTCTTTGTACATCTTCACATTCTCATTTACTTGCATCCTCTATTCTTCCAGCTTATTCAACTGAAACTTGCAGGCTTATCCAGCAGCAGCATTGATATCGAAGTCAATTTCTTGGAAGCCAGAGTACTTTGTGTTCAAGCTCTAGGGGCAGATGGCAAGATTTTTCAAAGACTAGCGCATAGGGAGACATTTCAAGAGGCATTTTAAATGTTGTTCTGTATGCCTATAATGCCTCGTCTAGCCTAGGCGCCCAATCTTTTCGAGAAGTATTGACTACCTTTTTTAAAATAATCGTTAATTCTCCATTGGAAATTTCTACTTGCCCGTTTGTCTGAGGGTGATATGCAGTGGTCATCCTATGATGCACATTGTATTTGATTAGCAACTTAGAAATGATGTTGTTAACAAAATGTGTCACACCCCCCTCCCAGGTACCCTCCTAACCCAAGAAGAAGTGTGATGATAGTAGACACCGACCCTCCTTCAATTTCTACTGTCAACCATAAACTTTACCTTACCTAATAAACAGTTATAAACTATAATCGACTTCATACATACACCAAAGCTAACTTGCCATACACACATCCTTTTCACTCAACCATATAATAGCATAAGTACATAACAACTCCCTTAACCCTCTCTATATGTACAACACATGATCCAGTTCAAATATTTACAATTTTCAGAATACTAAACACTGATGATAGACCCAGACGAGATCTTGTGTAGGCTAAGCACCCCGGACTCACTCGCTACCTGGAAAACAGAAAAACAAAGAAAACATGAGCTAGGTTGCCCAGTGAGTGACTTGTTTTGTATACTCTTCTCTTTACACAAAAGCTAGGCATAGAGTAAACACTATAAAATAATGCATACAAAACTTAAATACAAGATTATACCTAATGCAAAACATATACAATAGCATTTTCAAATCATGTGTGTTTATTTTAGAAAAGATACTCAAAATCCAATTTGTTTCAAATCACTTCCCTTAGTTGAGGCAGAGCAGAGGTCAACACTACTCAATGTCATATTTTGGAATCATTTCCCTTAGTTGAGGCGAAGTGGAGCTCAACGCTACTCAACGTCGAATATCCTTAGCTGTGTAGTGTAATCTCAACACAACAGCGTTGTACGTTCCTCTAAGTGCACATAGGTATCATAATCCGGGCTGCCCATATGCCTTCTTCGAGTCCTTGAGCATTGGGGTCCCCTTTCTTTTTTTAGGTTACCCATTTGCCTTCTTCGAGTCCTTCAGCATTGGGAACCTTTTCTATATTCCGGCTACCCATTTGCCTTCTTCGAGTCCTTGAGCATTGGGAGGGTTTTCTAGAAACATTATTTAAAAACAACATGCTTTGAAAACATCATACCATAAATTCATAAACTAACATTTTCAAACCTGCATAATCTCATAAGCAAACTTCCATGCTTTTCATAATTTCATATATCAATATACAACATGCTTTTTTATAAACTCATACTATGCACATAAAACTCATAAGTTTTTCAATCATATAACCATGCTTTCAAATATAAACTTGTCAACAATATCACCTTGTTTTTAAGTAAAGCTATTTTAAATAAATCGTCACTTACTACTTGTCTTGGGCCTTTAGCGGTTTATACGCCTTTTCTAGCTCTTCTTGGCCTGTAATCGTACATTTCTCGTTGTTAGATTTTCTTAAGATTTCCTTAACATAACCAACAAGCTTTAACCATTCATACTTGGTCAATAATTTGCTACCGAAACCTCAATTCAATAGAATAAACCTTAATGAGCAAGATCCAACCACCAGCAAGATTACACGAACATAATTAAGTTGCAAATAAATCTTGACTAGCGAGACTAGCGAGACTCACTTGATTAGCGAGACCCAGCGAGAATTGTGAGATGCAAGACTTCTAGCGACACCCGCGTTACCAATCTCGCTACTCTCGCATACTTCCAGTGTTGCTGCTCTTCCAGCGATACTTGTCTTCCACAACTTTTGCCTTCACCTTGACCCTCACTTCTATCTATTAAAAGTCATATTTCCAGCTCGATTTAGCACTTCTTTCCTTCTACAAACTTGTAAAGAAATGTATTTCCTAGCTTATCTCAAGGTTTTAGTACTTAACTCTTCTTCGTTCTGCAGATATTCCTGACTTACTTCAAGCTACTCCAAATCACTCGGAAAATTTGAATCAAACACTTCCACCTATAATTTAACATGTATTTCTTCAAATTCAGCTTAACCAACATTCACAATATTTGTTAAGAATTGAGTTAACTTACCAACCTTAAATTCTCAGCCCTAAACTCGATCTCCACAGAATGCTATCCTCCAAATACCGAAAGTTGTTCAGATTGCACAGCAACAATCAACCCTTCTGTTTTAGCTTCAATTACACCACGAAATCGATCAAAATTCTACATGAATTTGCCTTAGACTTCTTCCTCTACCTCCCTTCATCGCTAAGCTAAAATATGGAATTGATTGGAGCTTTAGAGACACAAAAAATTATTGAAATCTTAGCTTTACACGCTTAAACGAGCTACCGACTTACCTCCACTTTCTCTTTTATTTTATTTTATTCTATTTATTATTTTATTTTATTTTATCTTCCAGAAACTATCTCCAAGTATCTCCTTCAGTCTGTGAATGCAATCTTCCATTGACAAACTTGGACACTAGCGTGGACGTAGCGCACCATGCGTTTGAACCATAAACACCCTTGAATGTATACTTCGCTAACGCAAACTTGGTTACTAGCGTGGGCACATTGCACCATGCGTCGAACCATGGACACACTTGGACGCATACTTCGCCAACAACCAAAGCAACCTCCCTACCGATCTCAACCAACGTATGGCTACTGGCCCAATAACCTCATCAATGCATAGCCTCGAACATTTACTCACTCTAACCCTCGAAAACACATGCTTCTCCAGCAACCGCATCCCCTTTATACTTGGCTTTGGCTACACAAAGTCTTCCCTATTTTCAGCCATCACCCATGCTCACTCTGATGGACTCTTGCTTCAATCCAACCAACGCATAGACACTTCAAGCCCAAAGGCTCTCGGCCATCACTTTTCAATCACCTGCCTACTTACTTGCTATCTTCCAAAGTTAAGAGTAGAGCTTACAAAATGCGTACCTTCATCACTAAGCAGGGCTTTGGGAGTTCTAAATCTCATAAAAATGTTATTTTGTAGGAATTTCAAGATTGTCGCCACATCATTCTTTGAACAAGAAATTGCCTCTACCCATTTTGACACATAATCCACAACTACTAAGATGTAGTTGTGGCCATTTGAAGGCAAGAACGGGCCATGAATTCTATATCCCATACGTCAAAGAGTTCAACTTTTAAGATGGAGATAAGTGGCATCTCATTCTGACTTGAAATGTTCCCAATGCGTTGACAATTGTCACACTTTAGTATAAAGTCTCTATTATCTTTAAGCAGTGTTGCCCAAAAATATCCACTTTGCAAGACTTTGGCTGCTATTTTTTGCCCTCAAAGTGTCCTCCATATGTCGAGTTGTGACAATGAGAGATGTTGCATTGATACAAAGTTTTAAGGACACAGCCTGAAAATGTGATTAAGCTCGCGTTTGTAGAGTTGAGGCTCATCCCAATATTTAAACTTCGTGTCATGCATCAATTTCCTTTTTTGTTGTGCTTTGAAATCTTATGGGAATTGTTTGCACACTAGAAAATTCATGATATCAGCATACCAAGGAGTAGAGTCTTCGACTTTGAGTACATCCTCATTTGGGAAACTAATGTTAACATCAAACCATTTCTTATCAATATCAACATTTTCAAGTCTAGAGAGGTGATCGACCACATTGTTCTCAGTTTCTTTTCTATCAATAATCTCGGCGTCGAACTCTTGGAGTAAAAGGATCCATCTGATTAGTCGCGACTTGGCATCTTTCTTTGTCATCAAATACTTGATCGTCTAATGGTTAGTGTGAATAATGACTTTTGACCCTAGTAAATAAGCCCTAAACTTTTCTACCGCAAATACTACAGCCAGCAGCTCTTTTTCAGTAGTTATGTAATTTTCTTGAGCTTCATTAAGCGTAGGTGATCGAGTGGAGCACCTTATCTCTGTGGTGAACTAACACAGCTCCATAGCGTTGTCACTCGCATCACACTTGTGTTTGAACAGTTGTGTCCAGTTAGGGGCAATCAAAATGGGTGTTGTCACCAATGCTTTCTTCCAAGTTTTAAAGGCTCTTAAACATTTTTCATAAAAAAATGTAGGGGTTTAATTTCAGTAATGCACTTAAAAGGGCGTGAAATTTTCAAAAATTCTTTGACAAATCGTTTGTAGAAGTCCCGCATGCCCTAGGAAACTTCGTAATGTCTTAATATTGGTGGGAGGAGGAAGCTTCTCTACTGCTTCAATTTTGACCTGATCAACTTCCAGGCCTTTCTTGGAAACTTCTTACTCGAGGAAAATCCCTTCATTTACCATAAAATGGCCTTTTTCCCAATTTAAGACCAAATTGGTGTCCTCACATCGTTTCAAAACTCTTTCTGATTTTACTAAGCAGCGTTAAATGAATTTTCAAATACTAAAAAATCATCCATGAATATTTTAACAGATTCCTCGAAAAATTCAGATAAGATAGCCATCATGCCGCTTTGGAAGGTGCCTGAGGCGTTACATAGTCCAAATGGCTTGCGTCAAAAGGCAAAAGTTTGATACAGACATGTAAATATTGTCTTCTCCTGATCTTCAAGAGCTATCATTATCTGATTGTAGCCTGAATAGTCGTCCAAGAAACAAAAGTAATCATTCCCTACTAATTTGTCCAACATTTGATCAATGAATGGTAAGGGAAAATGATCTTTTTGGCCGCTGCATTTACCTTTCGGTAGTCCATGCATATTCTCCATCCAGTGACAGTGCAGGTAAGGATGAGTTCGTTATTTATATTTGGTACTACAATCATTCCTTCTTTTTTTTGGAACGCATTACACGTGACTTACCCATTTGCTGTCAGAGATTGGGAAAGATAACACCTGCATCTAACCACTTCAAAATTTTCTTATTTATACCTCCTTCATTGCTAGATTGAGCCTTCGCTGCGGCTGAATAGATCCTTCTTTTTCTTCTTCAAGACGAATTTTGTGCATGAAGTACGTAGGGCTTATTACTCGAATATTGAAAAGCACTCAAAATTAAAGTGATTTTTGCCCTCTTAGATCAAGGATGTTTTTATTAGATTTCATGTGTTTACTAGTGGTTTTTAGGTAATTATGGCGAAAATGAGTGTCGAAGGCCAAAAGAAACAAACTAAGCCAAAATCAAACAAAAAACAAACGAATAAGCAACAAAACCCTAAAAACAAGGTAGCGTAGCGCAAGGGGTAGCTGTGTTGCCCTTGGCCCTCTCGATACAAGACCACCAAAATTTGGTGATTGCAAGAGTGTTACGTCGCTGAGAAGGAGCGTCGCAGTGCTATGTTGGGAGCATCACTGCGCTTGGGGTTAGGCATCAATGACGGTTAGTGTTGCGATGCTGCCTTATAGTGTCGCTACACTGTCATTTTATGATAGACAGCGTCGCTGCATTGTTTAAGAGCACAGTGATGCCAGCTTTTCTATTTTGAAAAATCTACAAATTTGGAAAAGATTTTGGGCGGCCAATTCAATAAATTGAGAGGTTTTCAACAACCTTAATCACAAAAACTCAGAGGAAAAGAGAACCTAAAAGTGTGAGTTTTCTATCAAAAAGAGAGGAAAGTGTTGGAGAAGAGTTGAAGACCATTCAAGATCCCGAGGTGCCGACCAAGTGGAGATTAAAGGAATTTAATGCTAGGAAACAATTTGAGAGTCTTTCCTCCTAAGTTTCTCTTTTCCTTTTACTTTTATGCTTGAGAACTCATATGAAAGTATGTATTTGATGACTATGCGTGGCTAAACTCATAGTTTTAGGGTGTTGAATGAATTAATTATGGACATAAGTTAATGATTTAGTGTTTTTTATGGATGTTGTTGAATGATATGTTTTTCAATGCTATTGTGATTTATGCTTTATTGATTGATCATCAATAATTGTAAGATTAGATGTATGATTGAGTGGTTGTATGTTTAATTAGATCTATGGCATTGAATCTCTACTAATCTCACATGAAAATAGCTAGGTTATTAGAGAAAATTGATTATGACTATTCTTAATGTTATGCCTCTTAATTTGGTTTCAATAAATTAGTAATCAATTAATTGCATAAGAAAGAGTTGTTTTTAGAGAAAATAATCTGGATATTAGTTTCTAGTATTAAACATTTGTTTACACATAATTTCATGAAAACCTAAAGCATGACTTAATGAAGTAATTAATGAAATCAATACCCTAGAACACTCTTATCCCTTGAATTTTCACTTGCTTTTATTTTCTTTGTTTTCAAAGTACAAAATCAAAACTCGATTATGATTCCTTAGATAAAATCAACTCAATTCTTGAATAGATAGGTGAATGTATCAAATTAGTCCCCAGTGGATACAATAGTCGAACTTAAACCGTTTTATACGATAACTTGACCCATGCACTTGCAGTTTTCACACATCAGATATCAGTCAGCGTCCATCCGATTGCTTGGATGTATTTCTTCAAAACGTCTAACAGGGTTGACTCATTTTTTGAGGATAATGTTGATGAAATGATTACTGGTAAGGTGTTGCCTTCCCCTAAGTATGTGTACTTAGCTCTAGCACTTGCTCCAGAGACGGTTTACTCCTTTGCTCGTGGGGATTCATACTCAAAGATTCAAAAGTTGCATGGACCATGGCACAACATTGTTCAGGTTTCTGCGTGTCTAGATATTCTTCTTTTTTTTTTTCTCTTCATTTTCATCTTCATCAAGCTCTCTATTCACCTTTAGCTATCTGCGTCGAGAGACTAACACTTTTCATGCTCGCCAGGATATTCCAATGCCTTAAACACATCGAAGATAACTTATTGGCCATAGTAATTTCACCCTTGTGAACATCTATTAATGTGTGTCTGGTTGATAGAAACGAGCGTCCTAATATGATGGGCATGCCCTTGTCAACTTCATAATCTAGAATTATTGTCACACCCTATCCCAAACTACCCTCCTGTAGCCCGAGACGAAGAATGAGGACAGTAGTCGTCGACTTTATTATCGACTTCCACTGTCAACACTTCCTTTATGTCCATTTAATCATCCTTCATAGGACGGCAATACCATTATACATTTGACAAACCTCGACTTCGATCGGCAACGGGAACTGTCATGTTACCTGGAAAATGGAAAACATATAAAAAGATGAGCTAAATGCCTAGTGAGTGACAGATTTTGTGAAACTATCTTAGTTCGAAAGAGACATGTTCAAAACATTGTACACTATAATCATAAAACATGGATTCAAATCATCATTTCCGCACAATCGTACTTCCAACTCTTAATCGTATAACATAAGTACATTCCATAATAGTTGTACGTGAAATCAATTCGTTCTTTAAGAATTTCCCTTAGTTGAGGCGGAGCATGACTCAATGCTCTCAACGTAAAAAACATCCTTAGTTGGGGTGGAGCAAAACTCAACACACCCAACGTCGAAATCAATCCTGGCTCGATGCGGGGCAAACTTGACGCACCAGCTATATCAACCTCTATGTGCACATAGGAATATGGCGGGTTGCCCATGTACCTTCTCATGTCCCTCAGTACTGGGTCCCGGGGAAACTCACATGCCTTCTTATGTCTCTCAGCATTGAGTCTCCTCTAAAACATTTTAGAAACTAGCACTTCTCATAATTAGTTCATATGAAACTTTTCATGAAAGATAAGATATTTCTTGGTAAACTACATTTCACAACATGCTTTCAACAATTTATAGGAAACAGATAAGACATGCCTTGTGAACTATATATATTTAAGCATCATGTTTTTCAAGCAACACTTTCATCAAATCATGGCTCTTAATAAAATCAGAATAACATTTCCAATAAACCTTTCCAAAGAAAGAAAGGTATCACTCACAAAACACTTTAAGGATAGTTTCTCTTCTTCCCGCTATTTCCTCTTTTCTGAGCTTCTTGGACGCAACGTTCTAACCCTAGAACGCAAGACCTTATATTCCTCTAGCAGCTCGGTTGTTGGCAGCTCGGTTGTTGGCAGTCCTGCCCTTAGATGCAAGGTTGATATCTAACGCGAGGTGTATCTCAACTCTTCCTTACTTCTCTTTTTGGATGCGTCAACCACGCAAGATCCAACTTGGACGCATTGTTCACCTGAAACTTAAACGCAAGGCTGAACCTTTTAGACACAAGACAACTTTTTTAACATAAGATATAGTTAAGTTGTCATGAATATCTTCTCTCTTGGCCGCAAACTTCTATTACGGACACAAGGATTTTCTCCTTTCTCTCAAAAATTCTTATTTCAGTATCATAAGTCACTCCTTTTCTCTCAATGTCCTCTTTATAGTTTTGGAGTAGAGGGCTGGTCATACTACTTCTCCCTTTTTGCCATTTGCTTGCCACATGTCAAGTTGCATGTTTAACCAATCATGCATTTATCCAAGCTTCACCTTGCATGAAATACTTAGCATAATTCTAACACCTCCTGCTTATAAGGTGTCAAGTTTTTTATGAAGCCACCTAGGCCTTATAAGCTTATCTTATACGTCTAACATTTTTCAGTTTACAAATTTTTCCTTTAGTCATACTGCCCTTGTGCGTTCAATGAATTTCCTTCAAGGTTTTAGCTTTATTACTTATTTCCTTTACCTACCGCCATAATACCTTTGGAACCATTTCTTCACCGTATCTTGCTAGGCGTCAGTGTCCCAAACACTTACTACTATGCGTTTGTACTTTACCGCATTGTACCATGCGTCCAACTTCCTACTCTTTGAACTCTTTAATTATAACCTATGTGTTTATCCGAAAGCAAAATTATATTTCCATTTACCATGAAATTGAGCTCCTCAACGCATAGCTGGTAGTCACCCCTCAACACACAGCAACCCTTCGCTCGTAGTTGCCTTAAACATTTGGTCTTTGGGCATAGACTTCTTTATCAACACCAAAATCCTTACTAACACATAATAAACCTTTAACGCATGTTGTTCACGCCCCAAGGTTCTTTGGCTTCTTCTTTTCTTTGTAGCTTAACACCTTTCAAAGTAATCCCATAACCTGTTAGTTTCCAAGACTAATTGTGAGCCATGCGTTTTCTCTTTTTCCTGATTCTTGTTCCCTTTTTCAAAATTCAATATCAAATTCTCTCTAAATTAAGGTACCACACTTTAGCGCTTTACCATCCACACATTAACCGGGCTATGCTCGAAATATATTTAAACGCTTAACTAATTCCCAAACTATGCCTTCCATCCTTCATTCTCACTCTTAGTGAAATATCCATTTCTTTCCTAATATTATGTGTTCAATTAGTCTTATTTCTTTCCTTACTAGCCATCTTAAGAATTCTGAGTTAGGATCTTACAATTATGAAGTTTGGGGGGAGAATGAAACAATCAACCTTTACCAGCGCATCTTCAATCTTTCCTTCTAGGTGCATAATAGATCAATCAACTATAGTTGCAATGTCACGGTGGTGGGCTTTGATTCGATCCCTAATTTCTTAAACACAAATAGGGCCAATAGATTTATGCTTGCCCCCAAGTCACACAACGTTTTTCCTGTGTCAATGCCTCTGATTGAACAGGGAATTGTGAAGCTCCCCAAATCCTTCATTTTGGTGGGGATGCATTCTATAACCAGGCGCTGCGTTCTTGCATTAGCACCACCATTTCAAATTCTCCTATTCTCCTTTTCTTTAAAAGGATGTCTTTGAGAAATTTGACATAGGAGGACATTTGTTCTAACGTTTCTCCTAGGGGAATGTTGATGTGAAACTGTTTTAGCACATCTAGAAAGCATCGAAATTGCCTCTCATCACTATTTTTCTTCCTTAACCTTTGAGGCTAATGAGGCATTTGTATTTCAAATGATGCGCTCATTGAAGCAAATTTTCCTGATGAGATTCTATGTGCATCATTTTCTTTTTCCTACGTTGTGTTGTGCTCTTTTTCAAAGTCTGAAGCATGATTGGTAGGTGAAGGAATCGAATTACCAGCGGAAGTGAATGATCGCATTGTGCATTACATTTGTTTTAGAAAACCAAAATTACAGAGAACAAAAATACAGGATAAACAACAAACAATTAGCATGCTTTTGAGAAGAGATAAAAGGAAGAGAATTTCTTACCTTTAAAGACCGTCTTCGATGTGAAAATCTCATTTTCCAAGTCAAGAATTGGTGAGAAATCTCTAATGGAAATAAAAGAACTCTTCTTATCTTGGAACACCACCACAATAGCAACCTTGCTATTTTCTAGGTAGAATCAAACAAAGGAGTTTTATGGGCTCTCTTTGGATTTTGGCAAGAGAGAAGAACTTTGGGGTGGAAGAGAAAATGTTGGAGAGGGAGAGCACTTGAGAGAGAAAAACTAAACTTCTTCTATAACTTGTGTTTTTGTAACTCCCTCTCCTTCATTTTTCCTTTTACGTATAATGAGAGAGAGAGGGAACAAAATAACTCCCCACTACGTGGGAATTATTCAATATAATAATATTGATTAATATTTATTTAATTATATTATATTATATATTATTTAATTATATTATATTAAATATTATTTAATAAATATAATTAAATAAAATTAATTAATTAACAATTAGTTAATTAAATATCTCATATTTAATTTAAATTTGAATCATATTCAAATAACCTTCTCTCACATAACCTATAGTTTTAATATGAATCTCATTCATATTAATTTTAACCTATAGTTTTTATATGAATCTCATTCATATAATTAATATTTAAATCTCATTTAAATATTTATCCTTTTTATAACATAAAATATAAATTATGAATCTCCTTGAAAATAAACTTTATATTATAATTTATCTATATACATTATACTAATTGTATCACATACAATTAATTCCCTTATTAATTTGAACATTTCAAATTAAAACAAAATGTTTGATTCATATACTAATACTTTATGAGCTAGCAAGGGACCTCATAGACCTATAATTAGAAGCTTTAATTATATGATATTAATAATTAAACTCTTTAAATAGATTAATCAATATTTATTAACTGTAGATCACTCCACTTAAGACTTACAATTGCACTCTTCGCATTATAGATATATTTATGTGTCCATAGAATTTACTAATCAACAGTAAGTCGACCTTCCACAAATTACTCATAACTATAGCTAGGTCAAATTAGTGTTTTACCCCTTTAGTTACATCTAACTCCTTAAGTACCACTGATCTCTCTAATAAATAAATTGTTTATAGTCCAACTATAAACTAACCCCTCTCGGACTCGTGAGAGGGTGGACCTCATTGTTCAAGACCCGGAATCAGCCCTTAACGGTGTAACTTATCTACTTACTCTAAACACAGGAAGGAGTGAATTTCATCCCGTGAAGATATGTTCCCAACTCCCTAATCAGACAAATCCCTAAAATGGTAGGCTTATTAAGTCGGCGATTTGGCCACTCTCGCCCATATAGATCAAAGGATTGCTCTCATAGACAAGAGTTAATAACTCACTCAGGATTCAGGTCGAGTTACCTATAGTCATCCTATGAAATGTTAATTTCTACAATTAACGGCGTTACAAAGAGAAATTAAACATTTTGCGGTCTAGGCTTATACAAACTCTTTGCATACGATACCCCCACTCACATGTCTCCACATGAATGATTAGGATCAAATCATTTGTAACACTTTACAACTCCTTGTAACAATTACAAAGTGAGCCATATCTGTAGTGTTACCAGAATAAGGCACCCAACCTTATTCCTATACTATAGACATTTTGGTTATTACTTAAACATGATCCAACCTTATATGTTAACCACATACATGTATAAGTTTACATAAAATAACCATGGAAATCTTAGTTTAATAGATTTAGTTAATACATAAGATAGATAAAATAACTTCTTATTTTATTAAATAAATAAAATGTATATAAAATTTGCAAAACTACAAGACCCAAGAGATTTAGGACACACCAGTCCCAACAGTAGGTTGATGGAGTGGTTGCTCATCTGAGTTATCTAGTGTCTTAGTCAATGAATTCTTTTTCTCTAGGCGTCGAAGTTTTGTCAAAGGTTTCTCGCTACATAATGTCATAGCCTGACGTTGCTATTTACTTGACTTCTCCACACTTCTCGGGGTCTCTGTATTACTAGGACGAAATCCTCTTTGCCGATTTTTAAATTCTCCCGCAATCTGTCTCATTTGAAGCTCCAAATTACCAATGGATGATGCATCCATTTGTAACAAGACACCATTTTTCTACATATATTCCTTCAAGAGAGCTTAAGAGGAGACGACGAGCTCAATGCCTGATGCGTTTGTCCTTGCAATTGATTCTGTCTTTGCTGTCCTTGGTGGAATCCTAGTGTCCACCCCTATTTGTCAACTGTGTGTCGTGTTGCTCTAATTGGTGATGATTACCACCCCAAGAGAAGTTGGGATCATTTCTCCAACCAGGATTATAGGTGTTGGGAATAGGGGTTGTTCTTAATGAAACACACAGGCTTTGGATTATGTGGGCACATCTCATAAGCATGTGGTTCCCTGCATCCAACACAACTGATCACAGCCCCTTGATTTACTGCATTCATCTGGTTGCCATTCCTTGTGTTTACTTGATTTAAGGTCATTGTCTACAAAAGATTAGTCATGATAGCCAGTTATGCCTGTAACACAGCAACTATATCATTCTTCGGCATCCCTGAGGTGCTATTTTGTTGTCTTCTGGCTCTACTATAGCCCTTGTCTTCCCAGTCTTCATGGTTCCTGGAGATTTGGTCTAAAATTTTTTTGGCCTCAGTATATGTCTTGTCCAATAATCCACCAACTGCGACAACATTTGCAGTTGTTTAAGACACTTCATTTTAGCCATCATATAAAATCTCCATTTGCACGCATTCCGGGAATTCATTATGCGGGCAGTTTCTTACCAGCCTTTTGAATCGAGTCCAAGCATCACTTAGGGTTTCCTTGTCTTTCTATTGCAAGTTGACAATATATCTTCTTCTCTTTGCGTTCTTAGTAGGGGAAAATATTTTTTCATAAACTTCTCAATTATTTGAGACAAAGTGGTAATCTCACTTGGTTCTAATGAGTATGCCCATTGCCTAGCCTCATCTCTTAATGAAAATGGGAATAAGGTCAATCTAATCTTCTATGTCGTTATGTTTGGGATCACAAAAGCATTCCAAATCTCTATGAAGCTTTTCAAATGAGAGTGGGGGTCTTCGTCTGAAGCTCCTCCAAATTGCCCTACAGTTTGGAGCATTTGAAGCATCATTGACTTCATCTCAAATCCCGATCCCTGGAAAGCTAGACGCATGCTGCCATGAGAAAAGCCATAAAGAATTAGTGACAAATAGTCCCTGATAGGTCTATTTCGGTCCTAGGCCAAAATGATTGGATAAGCTTGAATTTGTTCTTGAAATTAAGCTTGAATTTGAGCTTGAGCCAATGCGTTGTTGACCACATTGTTGCTCCATTGTAAGCTCCATTTGACGGCCTTAGATTGTTTTGTTGATTTGCCATCTTCTTTTCTTTATATAATTGTCTCCCTTTTTTGTGCGCTTTACTTTTCTTCCGAAAGGTTCTCCAAGGTCAGAAATGAACTCAGGTTGTTTATCTTTGCTAATAAATTACCAGGGACACCATCGACTAAATGAATTGTACTCCCGAAACAAAGATTTCTGCACAAATCAAAGAAAAATCCAAACACAAATTAGTACAATAAATCCCTGACAACGACGCCAAAATTTGTTGCGTTGAAAGTTAATTATGCATTATGTGTTGAAATGGCCTTATGCTGCATTGATGTTACTTTAGATTGGTTCAGTTAAAAGCAAGTTTTTCTATTAAAAATTCAAGTGTAACTTTAAAATAGGTTTCCTAATGAAGAGTCCAAGATCGAATACAGGGATTTATAATGTTAAGAAAATTATTTGATTTAATGCGGTTTACTATACAAATGTAATATGTAAAAAGAATGCTTTGAGGTGTCTTTACAGTAACTAAAAATAAATTTACAAGTATAAGAATGGTGGATGAACATATGGGATAATGATGCGTGGAGAAAATGGTTGAAGGTGTCAAGTACAAATACAATCAAAACAACATGCATTGGGATGGAAAAATATATGGAGAAAATAGGGTTGAGAAGACTTCACTAACATATTTCTAAGTAATACTTAAGTAAGCGTTCATGTTGCAAACTTGAAATTGGGAGCGCATCTCTCGATACTTCAACACCACATGTATCTTACTTCTAAGATGCATGATGAGTTTCTTCTTACAAAAGATCAACTTTATCTCTCAAGCTAATTCTTTTCTTGTTTAAATGAAAATGGTCAACACTTACTCTCTCAAACAATTGATCATACTTACTTAAACCAATTTGTTTGATAGATTCATGCAAGGTTTCTAGCACACATTTAAACAATATGAAAGCAACTTAAGTAAACTTAGAAAAATGTTAGTTTCATTCACTCAACCCATTAAGAAATTTAATCACCCACAATGTAAGATGTGATGGATAAATAAGCATGCAGCGGAAGTTAATTTGATCAATTTTCACTCTAAGATGCTCAATTTAGAGAATTAAACATGCAATTAAGAAGAAAAACCAAAGTTTCAAGAACACTTACCCTTGAAGATCCAAATTCTCATTTCTTTCTTGATGAATTTCAGCACCACAGGAGTCTTCTCTACCATTCTCTAGGATTAGATTGGCTGGTGGGATCCAAATTTGTGGTGAATTTGAGAAAGAATGAAGGTTGGGAAGAAGATGAACAATGGATGGAATTTTGCAAAATTAACCCTTAATTTTACAAAATTCTTAACCATTTTTATATCAAAATCATCTCTATTTATTAAAAAATAATATGCAATCCAATTGCATCAAAATTTGACAACACAAAATGGTTAATTTGTTGGTTAATTGTGAAGAAGACAACCAAGCTCCTAGCTTAGTTAGTGGGAAAATCCAATCTTCAAAAATCAATTTTAAAATCAATTTTCAATGAATTCCAAAATTGAATTAAAATTGATTTTTAATTTTAAAAAAATAATTAAATAATTAAATAAAAATAATTTAATAGTTAATTAATTCAATATTATTTTAATATTAAATAATAAAATAATATAATTTTTTCCACTTGTCCCGATTTTTCTAAAAAAATCGATATGAACCCCTATTCATATGATTAATATTTAAATCATATTTAAATATTATAATTAACTCTATTTGTACGTTTAATTCGTAATTAAACGTTGATATATCGTATATATCTGACTTTCATTCCTTAAGTCAAGATTTGAACGGGTCAAACTTACCACCACATTATCTAAGATTTTAGTCCATTTATGAGCTAGTAGAGGGACCTAATGGACCTACAGATCATGATGTCCAACGATCCGAGATTAACCTGCCAAATTCTTTAACCTAGTTAACCAACATTCGTTAACTAACGAGACACTCCACTAAAGCCCCTAGCTACACTCTCCTCACTGTAGATATATTTGTGTCCATTTGATATAATCGTCATCGATAAGTCAATCCTTTACAGGTTGTTCATAACTTCAGCTAGGTCAAATACTGATTTACCTCTGAGTTACATCTTTTCTCCTTAAGTACCATTGTCCCTCTAATGAACAATTGATTTAGGATCTAATCACTAAATCCATTCCCTCTCGAGCCAGTGAGAAGACAGGGCTCTTTGTTCAAGTCCTGGGAACAACACTTAAAAGAACAACCTCTCTTCTATCCCTAAGGTGGGTAGGAGTGAATTCCGTCTTGCAAATTCTATGTCCCCAACTAACTACCCGATCTTATCCCTAAAATGGGAGGAACGTTGAGCAGCGCAATTGAGCTTACTCTTACCTATGCAGATCAAGGGATAATTCTGGATAAATAGGAGTTCATAGATAGCTCAAGATTCAGATCAAGTTATCTAGGTCATCGATAAGTGAAATTAATCAGTGTTAATCGTAAATGGTGTTAATATGTAACAGTGATTATTTCAGGGTCAGTCTTACACAATTTCATTATGTAGAATACCTCCGCTCACATGTGTCTACATGAGCAAATCAGGATCACTTCATTTATGATACTTTACAACATTTGTAACAATCATGAAGCAGGCCGTATTCAATAGTGTCTCCAGGAAGAGGTACCCAACCTGGTCCATGTACTATAGACTATTGAGGCTACTTACTCGAACTTGATCCTATTTATGTCTTCACATAAAGTCCAAGTACTCATGATAGTAGTCAAGGGTCAGTAGTTTAATTGGATTTAAAGTTTAATAAATAATTAATTCACTTGAATAACTTCATATGTACTAACATTCACCTATTTACAAAAACTACAAGTTTTAGGACATACAACCCAACAAGATATTGAAGATGATAAGGGATGGAAATATGGAATCAGTTAAACTTATACCAAAGAAGTATGCAAATCTTTTGATTAACATAATCTTAATACAAATAAGAAAGGTGGAAATGAAAGTGAAATATGAAATAAATAACGTCAAGTCGCCAATGTCAATGTCTTGCTTCTTGAAGGGTTGAGATGGAGGTTGTTTTATGTAATTTGCACAGGGGGGAATGAATGGATGCTCACTATCAGAGAGGCAACACTGAACTTTCACTCAGAATCTTCTCACAAGAGAGCTTGAGGTAGAAGGTGACAATGGCGGTGAAGGAGATTAAGCAGAGTTTTCACCCACTATTTTCTCTCTCACTTCAACTTGAGCTCCTGCGAGCTATTCATAGACATCCAAAAAGTGGTTTCATGATTGTCTGAAACCTTTGCATTTAATTCCATGTCCCACTGTGCAGACTTAATCGCGCCATGGATTCATTGGTTCTATTATGGCCCGGGCAAATCAGTCGTCCAGTTATGTATAGACACGACAACCACCGTTCATATGTTTAATGATTCTTTTTCTTCTTGACGTCAAGTTATTTGACACATTCATCAGTGGAACAATGTGGTTTTGGCAACTTTAGTAGCATCTTTTCTTATCATTTAGCGTTTTTTACTTCTTTTTGTCATATCATATGTTCAAAAGACATAAAACTCATAATTTTCAGGATAAAGACTTTTGTAAACATTATGAACGTAAAGCTATTCATATTATACTATTTCACTCTCAAATTCATGCGTTCATCTCCTAAATTATTCTAATTATTCCAAATAAAGAGTATAATAACTTGTATTTCTACAAGTTATTATATATGTACAATAGAATATAGAGCATGTACTACAGAATAAACAATGTGTATTACTCACTTACCCATATCAGTACACATACAATAACAACGAACAAAAAAACCTGCATAGAAAAAGATGATGAATTATTAACAATATGACTTACAAAGGTACATGACACATGGAATAAATTGAATAACATATCAATATGAAAACCGACAACAATTGTACACTTCGTAACAGGAAGATAAATCGACATATATAGAAAAATAATGAACTAATATGGAAATGAAACAAACCTAATGCTGCCGGTCGAAATTAAACCTTCAGTGATGAGAGAGCAGGACAACGTGAAATAATGGTCTCCAATCGATTGCCTTTTTGTCGAGGGTGTGAAAGAGATACAAATAGAAGACAAAGAATCCCTATAGTTAAGGAGAGAGTAACCATAAACCAATATTAAAAGCATTAAATAAAAAGATTGATTACCAAAATTAAAGTCAACAACCGAATACTATTTAAGGATATTAAATAAGAAATCACAAATATTAACTTAATAATATAGAATGTCATAATAGTCCAAATTTCTAATAAATTTCTCGAATGAAAAAATTCAAAATGAAAAACTATTTACAGAAAGCATGGGCTCAATAGAATCTCACATCTTCCATGTAAATCTTCCTTTTAATTTTGGGCTGCTTACATAGATAGCTCATAGCCTAAAAATATTAGAGCCTGTAGAACAAGCCAAAACTAATTGCAAATATGTTACAAATTTAGGCTTAAAAGTCTGAAAAGACTAAAAAGGACATCAACCCATTTTAACCCATCTAATTCCTTTTACTTTCAATTTTTGCTTAAAAAACAAATTCAAAACGCACACCTCATTTTTCTCCTCTTTGTCTCTTCTTCTTCCTCCCTTCTTCTTCTTCCCTTCTTCTCGTCCCTTCTTCTTCCTTTCAACAAGGTCATTGTCGATTTCTACCGATTCTTGTTCCAAAATCAATGTAAGTAGTTTCAAATGATATTTGTTGATAGTTCATTGTTTTCCTTCAAATTAGGACTTTAGATGTCAATTATGGCTTCTGATTAAGTTGATTCCTACCGATCCTTTAATGCATGTTGTTCTTGCTGATTGTACCAATAGTGATGTATCAATGTTGAAGGATATCACTGATAGCAAAACTGAGAGAGAGTGAACTGTGTGAGAGAGAGCTATCAGCGAGACCGAGACAGAGAGAGAGTGAAGTGTGTGAAAGAGAGCTATCAGCGAGACCGAGATTGAGAGAGAGCTGTCAACGAGACTAAGACTGAAAGAGAGTGAACTGTGTGAGAGAGAGCTATCAACAAGACCAAGACTGAGAGAGAGCTATCAGCGAGACCGAGACTGGGAGAGAGTGACCTGTGTGAGAGAGAGCTATCAGTGAGACCGAGACTGAGAGATAGTGAATTGTGTGAGAGAGAACTGAGACTGAGAGAGAGAGCCGAGAGAAAATTTATATCAATAGTGATTCATTGATGGATTTATATTTGTTGATTGTTTTATTAGGGCTATTAATTGTTGTTACTGATAGCATATACTATCAATTATATTTGTGATAGTTATTATCAGTGATATTCTTTTATTACTATCACTAATAGGTTCTATCACTAATAGTATCATTAGAAGTATATAACATTAGAAGGATATCGCTCATAGCATTTTTAAGTGATATCCCTAATAGGCTACTATCAATGATATTGTTGTTTGTTTTCAGTATAAATATAGAAGGAAAAAAGAAAATTACTGGAAGAATCAAAATCAACATCTGGAAAAAGACCTAAGAAGTTCAAGGTGCACAATCTAATAATATCTTTTAATCTATACATTTTTAGTTGTTTTTTTCTTATATTTATGTTGTTATATAAACAGGAGCATGCATTAATTATTCCTGAAAGTGAATGGAGAAACCCATTGAAATTAAACTTCTACCTAACATTAGAAGTTTTATCCAATATAGGAACTCTAGATGAGCTATCACTCCAACTATTTAGGGAAGGTCCTTTTGGGCACTTCTTAGACATGAAAATGAAAAGGGTGCCCATCCAACTCATATCACACCTAATTAGAAGGCAATGCATGACTACAAAACAAAACATCTTGGCCTTTAACATAGACGGACACATTTTAGAATTTGGCCTCAAAGAATTTTGTTTAATAATAGGTTTGAAATGTGATGACTACCCTATAGATGGTGTTAGTTATAGTGAAAAAGAATCAATGGACAACACTATTAATAACTTCTTCTTCAAGACAAATACAAAAATTGTGAGGACAGAGCTTCAACCTACCTTTAATTTGTTAGGTTCTGATGCCAATATACCCGTTGATCTAAAGGTCAAACTTACCAACTTGTATTTTTTAGAGAGCTTCCTAATTCCTACACAAGGACATAACAAAGTAAGTTGGAAGCATCTAAAGATGTTGGATGATGAATTTAGATCTTATCCATAGAGAAGGGTGTCTTTTGAACTTACTATAGAATTTTTTAAGAAGGGTGTCATCGACAAACAATTTTCAATTTTCCTACAAGGATTTCCACTTGCCTTGGTTTATTGGGCTTTTGAGGTGATACCAAGACTATCTAACCCTACTATTGGATTTGCAAGAAGAATAAAAAGTGATGGGCCAAGAATTGCTCAATGGGAATCTCAAGAACCTAATGATTGACAACACATCAACAACAATATCTTCAAAGCTGCTGGTGTAAATTTTTTATCATTGTTATTTATTTACCTATTTATTATTAGCATGCTATTAATGATAGAAACTATCATTGATATTATGTTATCAATGACAACTTCTATCACTGATAACTAACAAATAACATAGAAAATGACTTCAAGTTATCAGTGATAGCTTCTGTCACTGATTTCGAGCTATCAGTGATAGCTTCTATCATTGATAGCATGTTATCAAAGATAGAAGTAATCAGTGACAGCTTGAAATCAGTGATAGTTTCTATAAACATGTCATCAAGTAGTGATAGTATCACTGACATCTTCATTAATCTTTTAGGTCTCTGTTGCTTCATTGGTTCCAATTGAACAAGAATTACAATTAACCTACTATGGGTATTTTGCGGAGCTGGCAACAAAGGAGATGGAGATTGAAAAGGAAAAAAAGGCAAACAAATATCAATTGGAAGCAAAATAGCTTCACTACAAGAAGGAATTGAAGAACTAAAAAAAGGACAAGAAGACATTAAGAAAGACATTCATGAAATACACAAGGAGATTCTTGATATGTTGGACCACATAAAAGAAGCTATCAATGATGGGCTTCCACAAAAAGAAGGTGGTGAAAAGCAATCTCAATACTCGCTTGAGAAGAACAAAGCGCCATCATCTAGTTTGGAGCTTTTAGATGCAGGTTTGGAACTTATAGATGTTGGAGGCAAAGAGGTTAGATTTGTGATTTTTTTTATATTTTATTTTTTTTTGTATAAAGAAGTATAATAACATAAATGATATATGCATGTAGGCTAAAGCTGAAACTGAAACTGAAATTGTTGAGGACAAAGGTGATGAAAAGGAGGCTTAAGAAAATGTAGAAGTGCAAGATGAAGAGAAAGATCTTGAAGAGGAAAAGAAAGCTAAGGAAGAAGAGGAAGAGAACATAGATGAAGAAAATAGAACAAAATAAATGAATGATAATAAGAAGGTAAGATAGCTTCTATCATTGACAGTAAAAATGCTAGCAAGCTTCATTTTCTTACTGATAGCATAATGATAGATGTCTTGTTGTTTTTTATTTCATGATTTTAGGTTGCTGAAAAGACTCTTAAAAAGAGTCCAAAAAAGTATAGACCAAAGGTTGTAGCTGAAAATACGGACAAGGTTATTGTTGAGAAGAGACAGAAGAGACAAGCAAAACCAACTAAGAAAATTTTGGAGAATGCAAAAAATTCAAAAAAAAAAAAAACAAAAAAACAAAAAGGTGTCTCCAAAAGCGTCTCCAAGCACAGCTACAAGGCATTCTCCAAGGTGGAAGGATAATGCTCCAAGCTTTAATCTAAAAATATCACAACTTTGATTGCATGTAATAATTAGGTGTTTGACAATAGGTAGATTTTTGTTTGACAATGGATTGTTATGGCATAGCTTGTTTTTATATTTGTTTGACAATAGTTGTTTTTGTACTTTTAAAAATGAAATTGAACTTTTTGGGTTATATTTGAGCTTCACAAATAGCTTGTTTTTATCACTAATGTCAAAAATGGTTTGCAACTTTTCAATGAGAAAAGAAATTTATATCATTTAGATAACTAATCAGATTGTTCACATTAAACACTTGAGATATTAGAGAATAGCATGATATTAGATATATAAGCTATCAATGATAGCTTCTATCACTGATACTGATATTAGTGATAGAAGCTATAATTGATAGAAGATATCACTGATATCATGATATCAATGAGAAGCTATTATTGATATCATGATATCACTATCACTGTTTCCTGTGGCTAAAGCATATTATATCAACAACAAACTTCACTAGCTATCATTGATAAATTGACAAAGATTAACAACAAAACAAGCTATCTACAACAACTGATGGACATCATTCGTGATCTATCATTGACATTGATATATCAACAACAAAGTTTGTTTCACTAGCTTCTTATACATCAACAACAAATTGGTGGTCTATCATTGATAAAATGATTACATCAGTAACAAAACAAATCTTCTTATACATCATTAATCAACTAGTGGCAATTTGCATGCCCTACAATTATGGCCACAACCATGACATCGACTGCACTTAGAGTTGTTTTTCCTTTCCCCAATTGACAATATTCTTCGTTTCCGTGGTCGTCTAGCTGGACATTTTACTAGTGGAGGCAATACATTTACATCATCAATAGACCTCCAGTCATAATGATTTCCAATAGGATAAACTGATCCTTTATAGGTTGATAACAATGTACTGGAAAAATAATAGTCTAACACGAAAGCATAGATATCCAAATTCAGCCCACGAATAACAGCACAAGCATGAGCACATGGAATCTCCTCCAAATCCCAAACATGACAATTGCATGATTTAGAGACCAAATTAACCACAAAATAATCATCTCCATCAACTACTTTATATTCTTCATTGCTAATAGGATCAACCTGGAAAAACAAAATATAATCAACTACGTGATAAAAAATTATCATGGTAAACTAATGACTAATTTTGTACCTTGAAGCTTCTTGATTGATTGTGTTGCTCTCGCAACTCAGACTCTGCCCAACAAGTCAAAACAGTCTTCATGGAGAATGCTATTTGACTTTTTTTATAAAACCAATTTTGAAGTATTTCTCTAATGAAATCAAGTAACAATGTAATAGAAAACTCTCTAGGCTCTTTCAAAATATTATTCAAGCACTCTGAAATATTTGTAGTCAACATATTATACCTTCTTCTCCTATAATGCACATGCTTACTTCTCAAAAGCAACTTTACTAAGATATTCTCGAATAGTAGGATATATTGGTTCCATCCCTTTCATATAAAACTCAAACTTATCAATTGTATAAGCTTTTGTACATCTAAAAAATATGCTATCAATTAAAGAATCCTTATAAATCAACTTCATATTTTGCAAAAGATGTCGTTGACAAATACAATACTCAGCAGTTGGAAAAACATTCATAACATCTTTTGGAATGCTAAGATGTTGATTAGAAATAATGATTAATCCCTCTCGTTTGCCAAAACTGTTCTTTATATTCTCAAAAAACCATCTCCATGACGCATCATTTTCAGAGTCAACAGTACTAAAAGCAAAGGGAAAAATCTGATTGTTACCATCAACTGTTGAAGCAGTCAAAAGAGTCCCAGCATATTTACATTTCAAGAACGTGTCACCAACAGATATGTTGGGTCTACAATGCTTCCAACCCTCAATTGATGCTCCAATAGCCATATAACAATACTTAAAATGTCCATTTATGTCAGTTTCATAGGCCGTGAATGTACCTAACATAAGATAAACAAGAAAATAAACAATTAAGCAAAGGTGTATAATTGATTAGTGCCTATCAGCGATAGCTTATATCACTGGTTCAGTCTATCACTATTAGACTCCATCATTTTCATGTTATCGGTGATGGAAGATATCAGTCATAGATTCCACCAATAATAGAAGCTATCACTGATAGATCATGCAACCTCAATAATAAGTTGGAAACAATAAAATAAACTTGGATTCCTTTCTTCTAACTTCATAAGAAACTTTAGAATCAAAGCATATGATTCACGTGCATCGTCTTTCAAAGACTTCATTATGTGCTCTTTTGCCCTCCATGCTTTAAAATAGCTAACATTCACTCCAAATTCCCTACGGACTTTATATACATATCACTAGGAGTTGAAGTATGAGAAGAACTAAATCTAAAATCATTTTTCAAACATTCAACTATTAAGGACAAAGAAATTTGCCTATGACAACTCTAAACACTTTTTATAGAACAATCATGAACATCAATAAACTTCCTAAGCATCCACAAAACACTACTTTTATAACGGGATGCCTTCACATACCATTGACAACCATCTTGAACACATTAAAATACAATTGATCTTGAATTTGATCTTACAATCTTAAATTCAAAATTCTTTTTGACTGCTATCAAGTTAAAACAATTTGATAAAATCTCTTTACTAGCAAACACATCCTTTTCTTTCAAATCAAGAGCAATATGTATATCCATAATCAATTGGAAATCACCATCATCAATCACAGGTGTAAAAGAAGGAACAATAGGCAAATTATTATCAGCTCCGCTAGAAACAACATTAGAAGACACTTCCAAACACAAACTAGTGACATGAACAACCAAAGGATGTCTTGTATTGTGTTACTTAACTAAAGCCAAAAACCAAGTTACATCCTTACCTTCACGAATTTCAACTACATTTTGAGCTTCATTCATAACAAAATCTAATAAAGTTGATAGTTCTATACAAGAAGTAGATGCATTTAAACAAATCTCCTTCAATATTAAATCCACAAAATATTCAAAAATCATTGTATCATTAACTAAAACTCCAGTAGATTTGTAATTCACGTAATAATGCTTTTCATTCCATATTCCACTATGAAAAACAACTATTGGAATAACCATATTTTAAAATTCCTGCAAAAGTAAAATAAAAACCCATGAATAACAAATGATACAATGAACACATAAAAAATAATAACCACTATCCACATAGCAAACTGGTATGTTCCTATCGATGATAGCAACTTCTAAACCCTAAGTCAATTACAGTAAAAATTGCAGAAAAGCAAAAAAAACTAAGCTAGCTATAAATTTTAAAAAAAAGGAGAAAACGAAAAAAGGAACTCACAATGGAGAAGAGGAAGAAGAACTCACAATCGAAACTAGAGAAAATATCGAAACTGACCAAAGATGCAAAAAATCGAAGATCGAGGTTGAAGCAACAGAAAAAAGAAAGAAAAGGAAAAGAAAAGGGAGACAATGCCAACGGACATGGAGAAAGGAAAACGAAAAGAGGAAGAAGAACTCGAAATTGGAGCTTGAACTCACCACCAAAATTGGAGCAGAAACTCTCCAAAGATGCAAAAAATCGGAGATGACGCCGGAAACGGAAGGAGAGAAAAGAGAAAGAAAAGGGAAAGAAAAGGGAGACGCTGGAAAGGAAAAAATGAAAAAGGAAAGCCCATAAGCGGAAATGGTAGACTTGGAATTTAAAAAAAAATAAATAGTTGACTGGTCAAAAGTACCATATTATTATATAGTTTGCAATTGTTCTATATTTTAACATTATTTTTATAATTATATTATTTGTTTTAAATTTCCTTCAATTTTTGAAAATAGCAAAGGCTGGGTAGCTTTGCAGCCCATCTAGGTGGCCCATTCTTATGGTTCAATCTCCTCTCTCCTTTTTCTTGTTTCTCTACGACTCCTTTCTCTTTCTCTAAATTTAACCTCTAGTTTTTCTTTCTTTCTCCAAACCTCAATCTTTAATTTTTCTTCACAATAAATTAGCAAATTGAAGAAAAAAATTTTAGTCTTGCTAGAGATATGCTATAAATCGAAAGATTTGATTGGGTTAGGTCTTCTTCTATAGAAGTTGTTAGGGTTTTAATTCACACCAAAATACTTGAAGATTTGGAGTGAAAAAATGAAGCGAATTTTGTGACATCTCAAAATTTTAGGTAACTTTAATTTAATTATCTTAATTTTTTTTTTGTTAATAAATTGAACTTTTGAGATTAAAATTAAATTATTAGGTTAAGATAATTCAATTTGGAGTAATTGAATAATATTTGGAATTTGCATTTAATTCAATTGGTAAAATTTAATTTGGAGATTTGGAATTGGGAGAGATCCAGAAATTTGGTTAATTTAAGGAAAAGTTGATAAGTTATTATAGATTTTTGAAATTTAAGTTAGTAAAATTAATTGTTGGAAGTTAATTAAATTAATTTAAGTGATGTGGAGAAATTGTGGTGATGTGTTAGGAGGAAAAGGTATATATATATATATATATATAAAAAAGAAAAAAAAGGTATTTAAAATATTTATATATTTAAGGTATTTAAATATATATATATATATATATATATATATTTATAGTGTCTCGTTTAGCGTACGAGTGAGGAAAAAAAAAAAAAATTCTTCCTCGTCGTTTCAGTGTTTTGAGACCCAGCTGCCGCCCCTGTGAAAAACTAGCCGCTGGCCGTCGAGTAGTCACCACGTGCAGGTCGCGTCGGCGTTTGGAGTTGCTGGTGGTGTTCTCTCGTCTTTCGCCGTCCGCCAGTTGCTTAGTGCCAGCCGACGTCGTCGGTCATTCTGACCCTCTCTCCCTCCAGGGAGTACACTGTCGCCGGTCTTTCTCTCTCTCCGTCAATCCCTTTCCCTCTTGCTGATCCACTCTCCGTTCGTCGATCCCAGTCGACGATCCTTTCGTAGAACAGACGCCGTTTGCTGTTCGCGTCGTTCGTCGATCTCTCACAGCACGCGCCTACCGCCGTCCGTCGTTCCCCAGCACAGAGGTCGGCCATCGGTGGGTTCGTCTAGCAGGTTGCAGCTCTGTTTTTTTAGCCGACCGCCGCTGCCACTCTTCGGTTTTGGGTGGTTTAAGGTGAGCATTTTGGTTTTGTTGGGATGTTCTTGGCTTGGGACTGTTACCCATTAAGTTTTTGGATTAATTTTACTTTATCCATGCTGTTTTAACTGTAGATTTAGATTTTGAGGGGATTCAGTGTGCTATCCAGCGTTGTTGAACGGCAATTTTCGGTAAATTTGGTAAGCATTTGAGGTTTCAAGTGATGAGAATACTGTGAAATGCTGTGAATTAAGTTTTAATACTTGATAGTGGTCTGCGTGCAGGTTGGTCACTTAACCAAGGTTTCGAAGGGAGTTTTTAATCAAGCCACACTTTGGGTAATTTGTTTGAACATATTTTTAGTTAGTTGTGTGAAGGGGTATAAAAAGTTTGGGCTTACTATCTATGTTTTAATTCAAGGATTTTGGTGGAGATTGTTGTCGCAATTATATTTTAAACCTAATTTGAGAGGTAAGTAATTTTATTACTAGTATCACCTTGACATAGTTAGAAAGATGTTGTTAGCCTCTTTGAGACAATCTTTATGTTTTGCATGAGATTGACATGTTGTGAGAGTATATATGAGCATGGTAATATTTTTATGAGATATGTTATGATTCTATGTTGTGGGACCCTTATGTAGGTTACCAATTATGAATATTAGTGATAATTATTCTCCTACACGTAGTTGCATATTCATTGGTGGTTATGTGTATCCCCACGAAAGGTTATGTGTATCCTATAAGATTTACGAGAGGCTATGTGTATCCTATTGATTTACCAGAGGCTATGTGTATCCTTTGGGATCCACCAAAGGTTTTGTGTTTCTTATGGGATTCACCAGAGGCATGTATTTTCCTTCGGGATTTACTAGAGGTTTGCGGATACAACTCACCTATTGTGGGATGGGTTTAATTACTCACTCAGATTGTTATGTATGAAAAGTTGAAATAAGCATGTCCCATTAGTATGTTACATTTATTAGGCATAAATGCATAGCCTGATCCCGGTAGTGGGGTTACTTACTAGGTATTGGCCAAATTTATAGTAGTGAGGAACGGATGTACTTAGAGAGTGTCATAGGGTTCAAAATAGCTTCCGCATAGTTTTCATGTTTTAAACTAGTCTTGATGTCTAAACTACTTGAATAAGGAAACCCAAAGAATCAAATAAAGAATTCATGAATGCAATTAAGCAAGCCAAGATCAATGGAGCGGCATCCGGTTTTTCTTAACATTTTTGTTATCATAGTTTTTCGAAGAATTTATATTTTAAATTTTTTTCATTATAAGGTACCTGAACTGAGGTTTTATGTTATTTGAACTTTTGTTTTGATTAAAAGAACATACTTTATAATATGATTGTTTCATTTTATCTTTAAGTCGAAAAGAGTTGCTTTCAAAGTTATGGATGCATAAGGTAATGACCTTGTTAGAAGCCCTAGAAAAGTGAGATTGTCACAAATTTACTTCAAAAGTCATGCAAATAAGTGCAGCTTTCTTGAGAATTTGACTAATAATTCAATTTTTTTTTACTTAAAAGATGAAAACTATTATAAAAAAATTGAGAAAAATAAACTTAATTTTAAAAATAAAAAACAAAAAAAAATCAAATAGCTATCAAACATGATCTGAATAGTTATCAAATGAAACTTGATCTAAGATTTATTCAATTTCTATAAGCAACAACTTCTTTATTCATTAAGATAAGCCATCAAGTTTGAAAGCAAAGTATGAGCTTTTGCACACGTGTGCATGACAAAGATGAGAAATTTTCTATACCAACATAAATGGATACCATCTCTGTTGAATTAGTTGGCCAGTTAGCCTCTTTAAATTTCGAAAATGAGATAGGTTCATTACCTTTAAAATTATATTAAAGAAAAATTATAGTGTGAACCAGATCTCGTAGATTGCAAAACACAAATCTGTGTCCATCACAGATTTTAATGGTCCTCGACAACATAAAATGTTATTTCAAGAAGTTCTCTAGTTAGATACCTTGTTGGCCAAAAACATTTCTTGATATGAAAATTAAACCAGCTTAAAAACAAGCATTATATCTCAAACAATAATATTGGATACACGTGTCTTCCTTCTCCCGATCGATCAGTTCTTAAATATATATTAATTCACAGTTACCTTATGATTTCTCCAATTTATTCATACAATAATAATAATAATTAAAAATATAATCATGAAACAACAGAGGACCCACCATGGACTGCAAAGGGGGCAATGAGACGGGAATTATTGCTTGGGGATCTATTTTGATCATTGGACTCAAAAGATATGAAAGAAGGGTTATAGAAATCAACAAGATTGTTGTCATGTACTCCATGATGATGATGATTATTACTACTACTATTATGACTCTTTTGTCGTCTAAACTTGAGAGAAATGGATTCCTTTCGGAGTGAGTTCCCACATTGTCTTGGCTGTGTTTGGTAGAAAACTTTTGAGACCACAATCTCTCCATCTTTTTCTTCCTCACTGCTGCCCAAATGGTATTGATGCATTATCCAGTTTGTCTTCTCTGGCTTTTTTTGCTTCCCATAATTTGTGTAGAGGACCAGTATCTTCTTGTAACCTTTCACTCTCCCACCCACGAGAACCGGCCTCGTCTTCCCCGTTTTGTGCCACCGGGTCTCACCCTCGCCCTCGGCATTCTCCGCATCTGCGTGCACTTTTCTTCGCTTTCTTGTTCCTGTTGTGTAGGCCTTGGATGGCCGGTGGAAGAAGTGCCGGACCAAACCATCTTTTCTTACTCCTGCCAGTTGCATCATGCATGCATTTATTTAATATGCTAATCCAAAATATTATATTATATAATAATCAGCCAAAAGTCAATTCGCATAAACCATACCCTCTTATCAACATGTCGAAAAAGAGAGAGAAAAAAAAAAAACAATAATTATATACCATCTAAGTTCTACCTAATCTCATATTCCTATTTTTTTTACCAGCGAAAAATTTTTTTAAAAATTGTCACACCTAAATATTCCCTTAAAAAGGAGAAAAAAATGATAATATTGGAATTTTTGTGTAGAAATAAAGGACCCTTACTTTCGCTCAAGTTAGCTGAGGGTTATGTTTCATGGAAAAGACACTGAAAATTTTGTTTACCACCTTCTAATTTAAGTTTAGTGATGTATTAAGTAACCCAAAAATTGTCAAATCAATTTAAATAACCAGTTTAGCAGACGCCTTAATTTGCCCTAAAAGGTTGTAAGAATATAAATAATGTTTAGTTGGTTTATAGAAATTAAAGTGCGTAAATAGAGCAAAATTTTATTGGCTAACGATGTCTATAGTAATGGACAGTAACATTTTGTTATATATAAAAATATTATTAGTAATTTTGCCATTTAAAACAAGTATCCTTAAATATCGTATTAATTGACTCATAGAATTAAATTTTAGGCGAAACTATCTACAAATTCTCGCTCATATATATATGGTTAATTAATTTCACAACATGCAGCATAACTCAACTCATTTAGATATATGTCGAAACGAGTATAGTTCAATTGACACAAAATTTGTATTATCGACTTCGAAGTGAGCTGTTCGATTTCCTCACCTTACAAATCGTAAAAATAAAAAATAAAATCATTTAGGTATATATTAGAAAGAGAAATACTGAAACCAACTGCTCACATTCTTCTGTGTCACACACCCACGCACACACATATATCTATCTATATATAATTTAATTAATTAGTATCAACTGTGTCTCTCAAGCTTCAAAATCTTAAATTTTAACACAAATTTCAAGCAGAGAAGAGTTTAGTGTAGGCTGGGGATCGAGCCCATATTTATAATATTAATTGTTAGAATTTGAACAAAATTGAAGCAAATAATACTTTATACATGTTGGCCTAAAATATTCCTAAGAATTCTAGTTGCTTGCCATTACTTTTGTCTTCTCACATTTTTATAAGTTTCAGCTAATATTGAGACCTCCCCCCCCCCCCCCCCCCCCCCCCCCCC
>QLSR01000360.1:120250-179720 GCA_031780015.1 Citrullus colocynthis
CCCCCCCCCCCCCCCCCCCCCACCACCCTTTTTATTTTTTTAATTTTATTTTTAATTTTAATACTACGAAGAAGGGATCACCAAGATATCTCAACTAGGTTCACGTATCTTTGACTCCCTCATCATGTTCCAAGCCTATAAATGCATTCATTAAAAAAGGAGATGGTTCAAAATATACATCGAGAGCGAGAAATAAACTCAAACAAAAGTGAAAAGCTAGAGAAAAGTCATCTAATAATTTCATTCCATATTTATTGATCCATCTATTTGCCTTAGACAAAGTAAGCTAAACAGTAAACATGCACCAATACACATTTTTTTAAAGACTAAAATGTATAAGGATAGCAAAATAATTAAGGTTTTATTTGATAACGATTCTATTTTAAAATTGATGTTTGTTTCTCCCATTTTTCAATTATAAATTTATTATTTTCATCTTAAAAAAACACTTAATACTTAGTTAAATTTAAAATATAAAAAAAACACACAAAAACTATTTTTAAAATTAAATATATATTTTTTAACTTTCAAAACTCAGCAGATAACAAAACATAAGAATTACTAAGTAGCATTTATTAAACCAAAATTTAAAAAATCAAACAATTATTCTAACGAACGCTAATCAATTAAAATTCATCAAAAGTGAAGCATAGTTGAAACTGACATGACACATACTCATTTCTTTGATTGGAAGTTGAAAAATTCATAGTTTACTTGTGTATATACTAAAAAAATAATAAAGAATAGAAAATGAACCTGGCAATTTCTGGGGATGAGTATAGCAAATCCCTTGCTCCCATTGAATTGTGGGAATGAATTCATCGATCAAAGGGTGAAGAAGAAGCTTGTGAGCATCACTCCCAACTTTTCCCTCTAAATGTTGAAGAAGCTCTTGATCCGTCGGGTCAAATTTCACACCCGCAGGCAAACCGGGTAATGTATGAATTCCACCCTATTTTACAAATTATCACCATAGATATTAATTAATATAACTAACCCCAAATTAAATAATCAATAAAAAAAAAAAAAAAAAAAAAGAGGAAACCATGTCTTGGCTTTTGATTTGGTGGCCGCAAGACGGCCAAGAAGAAGTTGAGTCGTTTCTACTAGTTTCCTGAGCTGAAACGTCATTATTTTTGTCCAAAAACTGTGTCATTTGATCCCTTGTGTTATTCGTGGACCTGAAATTTCAGCTCTGATTGTTAAAACATTTGTGTGTGTGTGAGAAAAGAGAGAGAGAGAGGTTGAAGATATAGAAATGGAGGTTATGTAAGGAAAAGAGAACCAAAAAAAAAAAAAAAAAAAAAGAAAAAAAGAAAGGTTTCTTTGATCTCAAGTTTGGTGGTGTGTATATGCACAAGAAGAGACTTTGATGAGAATAAATGCAGTTCTAGGGTAACTTTTTATTTTTGGGAACTGAATAGAGGTAATTTATTTTATTTGTTATAGAGTACTTGGTTTGGTTTGGATTTTAAAGCAAACACTCAAAGATATGAGAAGAAAGAATTGAGTGGAGAGGAGGCTACCTAATTTGAGAGAGAGAGAGTTTTTTTCTTTTCTTTTTTTTAAAATTTTTTTTTTTCAGGTCTGATGTCATTATGGAGTATAGATAAAGTTTGTTGAGTGTTTTATAAAAATTAGGCAAGAATAATAGTGAAGTAGAAAAGGGGAAAAAAAAGAAGAAAAGAAAAGGGAAATTGTGGTGTGTTCTGATATATATTATATATGATGTGAAGCGTAATTTAATTATGGTATGATTGTTTGTACACTCCTTGGCTTGCAATGTAACTGCCAACCAACTTCCACTATCACATACATAAAAACCAACAACGAAGACGACAGTATTTTCAACACATAACGTTGAAGGAACCAAACAAACAACTTTGAACTTGCTACCTTAGCTACTGATTTTGAAACATTTTAAACCCAATATGCCCTTTTCCCACAATTTAAAACTACTTCTCTATCGTATTTCTTAAGTCTTTTTTTTTTTTTTTTTTATGCAAATTTTGTCTTAGGGATATATGTACTTCGTTTGGAGGGATTAATGGAGATCAAAATCTCGTTTTTTAGTTTATTTTAGTTCCTAAATTTTCAAGTTTGGTTCTATTTTAGAACTTAAAAATTTCACATCTGTTCTATTTTAATTCTTAAATTTTTAAAATATCTATTTTAGTTTTTAAATTGTTAAAAAAAGCAATAATTTATGTCCTTGTTAGGTTACTGTTTCTACTTTAACTAGGGTTGGACTAATGTTTTGTTTATAACTTAATTTGGATGGGAAAGTCCTATTAACATGCACACATACTTAACCCACATCATTGATTTCTTGAAATTAAAATAAAATCAACGACCAAAATATCTATTTTAAAAATAAATTAGGGACTAAAATAAATTTATTTTAACATATTTTTTACTAAAATAGATTAAACTTAAAAGTTTAGGGATTTTGAAAGTTTAAAAACTAAAATAAAATATATTTAAAAGTAAAAACGAGGAAGAAAAAAACCAAAATAGAATACACTTAAAATGTTTACCAATATAAGATTTTAACCTTATTTTTATCTTCATCCTATAAATTTTTTTGAAGTAAAATTAAACAAAGCCATAGGCTGTTTATGCTATAAAAAAATTGACAATATTATATTATCATATTCTTCTGACTCCAATTTTGATTTACATGAGCCTGAGATAAAATTTTAAACTTTGGCCTACAGTGATCATCCAATGTTTGCATGTATGTTCTTTGATAGAGTTGCCTATTTCATCCTTTTTGTTTAGTTTAATTACAAAATTATTCCCAAAATTATTTATGATTATTGATAAAAGAATATTGGTTTCTTGTTTCTATTTATTGTTTCCAATTTTCTTTAGAATATTAATGAATTAAAGTGATATTTTATCTTTTTCTATACTTTTCTTTTCAGAATATATATATAGTTTAAACCATAAAATACATCAATGAGAAAAATATAATTATAGCCATATTATTTGAGTACGTAGCTTCTGTGTAATGTATTTTATTTAGCACACATTAAAAACAAGTGGACTTATATAAAATAAAAAAAAAAGTTTAGAACTAATAATTAGGTGTAAATAATAGGAAAAATTACAAATCTATAAAAATCTAATATTTATTAGACTCTATCGCTGATAAACTCTTATAAGTGATAAATTATATCGTTAATAGACTTTTATTAACGATTAGGGATATAGTCTAGATAGATTTAGATCTGCATTTTGTTATATTTATAAATTTAATTAAATAAAATGAAATAAAAAAAAGGAGTGGATATATTAAACTAGTTCAAATATTTTTTAAAATATTATTCTTCTTAATTGAATAAATTTACGTTCACCTCAACTTTCAACGAACAGAATCACGTTGATTAAGATAATATATGTTTTAAGATAATATATGTTTTAATTCAATTCAATAAAAAAATGAAATCGATGTTGGTATGTCATGATCTCGATACAAATAAAAGAAAAGAAACAAACCATCAACAGTATTAGGGTTTTGTTTTGAGCTAGTCGTGTAAGGGACAAAATAAACTATTAATATTAGGTTCGTACCTCAAACCTTTTAGTTTTGCAAAGATAGCCAAAAAATAAGCTAAGTCCACGTTTTAAAACAAAAATGTAAAAAATGTAAGGATACACCTGATACACACTTATACACACTTTATACACTTAATATATTTGATACACCTGATACATCTAATACACTTGAGACACACTTGATACACTGCTAATGTACACATGATAGACTAGATAACCTTGATACACTTGGAATATATTGTTGATGTGTTGGGACGTATGTCCTAAAGTGTAATGATCCGACTTTCTAGGACTTAAACTAGACCATTATCACATGCACGCAAACATCCCGAAACAACCTTTAATTTAGGTTAAAAACGAAAGAATTTTAAATTAAATAACTTTCATTAAATCTGAATAACTGAAAAATCTTTGAACAGGACACCCCTCAAATTTTAAACAAAACTGTAAATTTGAAAAGAATATCCAGTAGTGTAAAAATTTTCATTTTCTTTACAAACATCAAAACTGAAAATTTAGAACATAAAAATCATGAAAACATGTGCGGAACTGTCTGACTAATCCCAATGACACGATCAAGGATTATTCTTGTCATACGCCTGCCTGTCCTTGCTTTTATCCGAAGAAATGTAACATAAGAAAAAGGTGAGTATAAAAATGCCCAGTAAGTAACCCCACTACTGGGATCAGCTATGCAATCACATGTAACATGAATTGAGGTCCCATGCTAACGGAACCTAAAGACTTTTCATTCCTAGCTTACATGTCTCCTTTCCCTTCGACATGCCTTTCTCTCTTGCTTACGAGGTTCAAAGTATATCTTTCATATACATAGAACCCTCTGGATATGCATCACTTTCATACACCTTAGGTCATTTATAGGAATGTTGGGATGTGCACCACTTATGTAAGCATAGTTATGTATACACCACTTCTGTATACACATAACCTACTAGGCGTGCACCACTTTCGTACACCCCAGTTCTCTCCAGATATATGTTACTTTCACACATACCAATCCTAGCCCATCACTTTCATGCACTAGAACCCATGAACATGCATCACTTTCATGCAGTCAAATATTGTGGGAAGGAAAAGAGATTTCACTCAAACTCAGAATTTCATGTAATATTCACATAGTGTGAGTCCCACATAAGATCTAGTAGATAAAGTCATGCTAACCAGACTTTGACAAACATGCATAATATCATAACAATTAATCAATCTTAATATATCACTTTCATGCACTAGTTTAAGTATGTAACAAATATTCACAGTTTATAATGAAACACATGACATTTATACTTGAATCCTCCCAACATAAAGCCCAAAATTTGATGGAAAAAACAAATGGGATCAAAACCAAAAAGGGTAAACAAGATCTGTGAAACCAACCCTCTTGACTTTAGTATGGTCTAGTCTTCTTTCCAATGCCTCCTTCCTTGCCGCCAACGGAGAGTAAGCAAGCGACCTTGCTTGCATTCGTCAAAGGGTAGCTTCCGCGCCCTTCCTGCCTGCTGAAATTGATGTGAATGATCGTGTCTTCAAATCCAAGACTTGCATTGTGCTGCCACGGGACATTCTGGGAGCACAATAATTCACCCACAACCAAACAATTAACCGGCGAGCAACAGCGGCGGTGGATGGCACATTCTGACGTTCCGATGGTAAAAGTGACGGCGAGCTGTCGGGCACTTACTGGTCAGCAGACTGTGCAATGGTCGAACGTCGGACGAAACCCACTAATGGCGAACGGTTTGAAAAACACGTCTGGTGGTCGTAAGTGGGCTGACAGAAATCGAAACAAGCACCCATCAGACGAAGATCGACGCAGACGGCGACGAACTGCTGTGGCGTGATCGTCGGCGGAAGAAAAACACAGTAGAGAGAGAACGTGTGTGTGCATGAAGAAGAAGAAGAAAAAAAATTGATTTTTTAAAACTTTGCACGCAAACTGAGGGACTACATTATATAATAATAATAATAATTTTTATTTCCTTTTCCTTTTTAAAACCTACTTCCCTCCATTATATATATTATTCTCTTTTTCTCATTTCTTTTCCTTTTCCTCAAAATATATTAAATAATATATTTAATATATATCCCATCACATCAAATCAAACATTTTCTCAAACACATCAAATAAGGGCTCTTTTCAAATATAGCAAAAGAAACCAAAATATTTATAAATATAGCAAAATTTCACTGTCTATCTACGATAGACGGTGTATTTTGCTATTATTTGTAAATATTTTTAGCAGTTTTGATATTTAAGATAATTTCCCACCAAATAATTTATTTATCTCCCAAAAACAAAATCGCCAACTTTAAATTGCAATGCGAGTGTAGTTTAATTCCCAAAAAGAAACCATCAAAAGAAATTTATAATATCGAATCCTACTCCTATTACTACAATGGTGTAGCAATAGTGGCAAATGGACTGTAAACTTTGTTCGTTAAGTAAGTTTCCTAATTAAAGCGATCAACGTGGGAGAATTTGGTATGGATTAGAACTAGGCATGAAATTGAATGCAAGAAAGTAAAATGACGAGAAAATGTAATCAATGGTAGAAATTCTAGTCTCAGGAGCAAATTGGGATTCTTGTGTAACTTCTATCATTGAAATATCTTAATGAACTTGTAATCGATTTTGTAATCACAACTACTTACTCAATTCATCCAAATTCATCAACATAATAGGCAGTCTAATCATTTGGAATAAATTGAGTAAACGTCCTAGCCATTAATTAAAGCGTTAAGCCCTAATCAAACTACAAACCTCGAATTCTAATTGGGTTCGATAGCAATCAATTAAATCTAAGAACAAACGCATTAAGCCCTAGGATTCAATGGTGTGATTAATTAGCGGGAAAGCCCTAACCTAATTAACTGTGTTTCTTTGAATCTAGGTTAAGCATACATTCTAAAGCTTATGGGTAGCCTATATTCTTTAGCATGCATACATTAACCCTTGGTACTTATCAATTTTAGGCATGGACGAACACAAGGAAACACGTGAGCAAAGATCGATATGTAAGATATATATTCAAGGTAAGGTGTGTCAATCAAACTAAAAGCATACATCAAGATATAAAAAACAGATTCAAAGAGATAATCACAATATGGAATTCATTAAAACAAATCTCAATAATTACATAAGAGTTTGCTCTCAAGAATTAGAAGATTACTTACCTAATCAACTTCATTGACAAAGACTGAATAGGAAGGAGCTTCCAATCCATGATTACAACCCGAGAAATCAAGAAAAACCTAAGCTAAAAGGCTAGAAATATGAAGGAGAAGAAGAAAATTTGATGAACTCCTCGGCCTCCATGAGTTCCAACACCTCCACCCTAAAAAAAATGAAGCATCTTTGTAAATCTGTCTTGGAGCGTCACTACGCTCTGATGGAGCGTCACTACGCTTTGATGGAGCATTGCTACGCTCTAGGTAAAAATTGGAGTGCCTACCCAGAGCGTAGAGACGTTACGCACGTGCACATCGCTTTTCCATAAAAAATTCGGAGAGCAGTTGAGCTATAGGAGAGTATCGCTGCACTCTCGCCATAAAAGCATTTTGCCTTTGAGCGTAGAGCACAACGTAGCTGCACTCTACTCTGCACTTGCCCCAGGGGTATTTTCATAATTTTTGCATCATTGAACTCCGGGTGTTCGATTTCACTTTCGATAGCACTAAAACAACCCAGAACGGCCGTAACACTCCCGGGTGCATGATTTGCTCAAATTCCTACAAATACAGACATTTAGTCATATAAAACATAATAAGCAAATGAGAACATAAAAATAACTCTTTTCGGGAGCTATCAACAACCAAGGCTGTAGGTGAATGCTAATGTCGTGTCTAGCCAAGTTGCACGCCTAGTTATAACTTACATCACTTAAGATATTGTTCATTCTGATTTGTGTTGGTGAGTTATTTCAAGTGTAAATTTGATTTGTGGATACTGATAGCTTAAGCTAAGACTTAGGGGATTTAAAAGAGGTCTAACTCAAGAAAGTAAACTTATGTTTAGGTCAAGAGGAAGTGTGAAAGGTTTACAATTCATTGGGGACCCAACTAAAGGAGGGAGTGACAATGTTTTAGGAATAAATGTTTTGATGTTTTATTTAATGCTTTCTTAAACAAATGTTCCATCTTGAAAAGAACATTTTATATATAATTTATAAACTATGCTAAGCATATTTATCTAGCTTTGAAGATAAATGTTTATTGAAGAAGGTTATCTTGTTTATGATTAATTATTTATTGAGCAAGTTTTATCTTAAAAGCAGGAATGTACCCTGGAAATAATAAGTGTGGGACCCAACATTGAAGGACAAGGATAAGGTATTTGGGCAGCATGGAATGTAAGGTCTTTGGGACTCACTTTGGCACACTAGGAGCTTTGGCCCATGTGTCAAGGTGCTAGCCTTTTGGGGGCATTTTTATGTGCACATTGGAGAGTGATGACACTAATTGTATTGAGATTACCCTACATCCGCTAAGGATTATTTTAGACGTTGAGAGTATCGAGCTTGCTGTCACACCACCTCCCAGATTCCCTTCCCGACCTAGAAGTGGGTGCGACCTACACACACACGTTTCCGTATATCTTGAAACATAAATCAATACCATATTGATAAGCACTTGAAAAGTGCTTTCTATCCTCTCAAATTAAGGGAGTATATTAGATTTCACTTGTTTGCTAGTGATTTTCAGGTTAAAATGAGGAAAATTAGAAGAAAAGACTAAAAGATCAAAACCGAGCAAGAATATGGCGAAAAAGAGATGAAAAACACAAAATGGCGAAAATTGGGGCAGTGCCGCGGCGCTAAAACTCGAGAGCAAACTTTTCTGATCGTAGCCCTAGCGCCGCGGCGCTCTCCAACAGCATTGCGGCGCCGTTTCAAAATCTTCAATAGCTTTGCGGTGCTATAGACCAGCGCCGCGGCGCTAGTTTTCCTTAAATGAAAATGTGTTATTTTTTGTAAGTTTTTGGGCGGCCAAACTCTATAAATTTGGGGGTTTCCAGCAGCCCAAAGGATCAAAAAAAGAAATTAAATCAAATCAAGGAAGTTACAGACATAAAGAGGCACAAAAATGAGAGAATTGAGTGAGAGTTCAAAGGGTGAGTTATTTGCAAGGAAGAGGAAAAGAGTCCGAGATAGTCATAGTGCCCTTCGAATTCTGACGTGAGAGCCAAGGAGATCGTGACGGTGCTACCTCAATCAAGAGCCTCTTTTCAGTAGAGTTTTCCTTCTTTACACTCTTTCTTTGTTTATTTTGCTTAAACATGTTGCTTCAAGCTATGAGTGGCTAAACTTTTTAGTTTTAGGGTTTTGATGAATTGTTTATGAATTTATGTTGATCTTGTAGACTTTCATGGTTTTGTTGGAATGATTATGCTTTTCATTGTTATTGTGTTTAATTCTTGTGAATTGAACATCTTCACATGTTAGGTTAGATGTATGATTGAGAGATTGTATGTTTAACTTGATCTATAACAATGAATTGTTGTTAATCTATCACGAGAGTAGTTAGGTTGACAATAAAAGTTGCTAAAGAGTATTTTTAATGCCATGTAATTTTGTATTGGTTTCAAGAGATTAATAATCAATCGAGTTGCATGAGAAATAGTTGTTTTTGAGAGAAAATAACTTGGAATTAAGTTTCTAGACTTAGGCATATGAATGACAATAAAATCCATGAAATCTATAATATTGCATGATGAAATAAACAAGGATTCATTACCCTAGAACTCTATTTGACTCTTGTGTTTCTCACTTTAATACTTTTCTTATTTGATTTGTAGTTTCCATAACTCATAATATTCAATTTCAATCCTCAAATAAAATTGATTCAACTCTAGAATAGCTAAGTCTTAAACCTTCACAATTGAATCTCCAGTGGAACGATATTCAGACTTCACCGTCTTATATTATAACTTGACCCATACACTTGCGGTTAACACTTAAAGTGCGCATCACAGATCAGCTATACAAAGCTTTATGCTAGTGAAACATCATAAGTTAAACATAATCTCTTAATTCAGATTGCTCAACTCATAATTTATCATAACAGGTATTTGTTCTATACACTATACAAAACCCACTTTCACTATACTCCAGGGATCATGTATGACAAAAACATGTACATAAATTGAGTATTTACAACTATCCCAGAGAACTGATGCAAAGTAGGCTCAAACGAGGATCTTCTGTAGGCTAGGCGTCCCGGACACGCTCACTACCTGAAACGAACAAACAATAAACAAGAAAGCGTGAGCCTAAGGCCCAGTGAGTGACTGAGTTTATCAAATTACTATTAAATTTCGTGAATTAATACTGATTATAATAACTTGTAAGTACTGGCTTATAATACTAAGTGTTGGGAGAAGGCAAGTGAAATGGTGGCTATGCGTTGCTAGAGGAAAAGTAGTTGAGAGTGGAAGAGCTAAGCATTGGCTAAGACTATGCGTCAATGAAAGCAGAGAAGAGAACATTTTTCTTTTGAGTGGCCATGCGTTGAAGGTGAAATCACGAAGAGTTACGAGCTGAAGCAGTCATTTGCATTGGAAGAAAAGTTGATCATTAGCGGGGAAAGAAATGTTTTGACCTACCATGCGTTGGTAAGGTTGCCATGCGTTAAGGCCCCCATGCGTTGAAGACGGGTGTAATTGATTGAGCTGTATGTGTTGAAGGTAAGAGGCGTTGAGGGCACCATGCGTTGAGGGTGGTTATCTACTGAGGGTGTTGATGGTAGGCTGCGTTGAGTGCCTTACGTTGAGTTAAGAAAGGAAACCCTGCGCGCCATCCTGCCTAAGAGAGTTAAGTCGACAGTATATATATAGGTAAGTAATTAAATATTTTATCATTTTTAGACATTTTCGAGAGCTTAAGTCGGTTCCATTTTTTTAGACAAACTACAAGGGAAGGTAGAAGAAGGTGTTCTTGTGGATTTTGGATAGAAGCCTACTCGTTTTGATGTTGAAATCTAAGTTGGAACAGAACGTTATTTGTGGACGCACAGACTGGACAGTATCTGATGTTTGGAGTAAAACAAATCGAAGAGATCGAGTCGAAGGCTGAAATTTTAAGGTTAGTAAGTTTACTCAATTCTAAACAACTTTTATGAAGGATGCTTGAGTTGAAATGGAATAGAATCATGTAAACCTTTAGCTAGAAGTTACTGATAAGGAATTTCTGTGCAATCTGGAGTAGTGCAAAGAAATCTTGCAATATCTGATGAACAAGGACGAGTTAAGCCATGAAAATTTGAGGTAAGTAAGAAACTCATATTTATCTACAAGTTTGTAGAAGGAAAGAAGTTCTAAATTTGGCTGGAAATATGACTTTTAATGACAGAAGTGAGAACAAAAGGAAAGGAGGAAACTCTGCTGTCCGGTGTCGCTAGGAAGCTGGTGTCGCTGAAAATTGGAGAGTGAGTAGCAGACAAATCTCACTGGTGGTGCAGAGGAGCTTTTTGTCTCACAAATCTCGCTGACTCTTGCTAAGTATTTGTAAGTACCTAATTTGTAAGCACGTTCAAAAGCTTTAAGTGAATTAGTATTAATAATCTCATATTGTAAATTAAAAAAAAAAAAAGAAAGAAAGAAGGAAGAGGAAACTAAAAGGGAAAGAAGACAAAAAAAAAAAAAAAGGGAAATTAGAAAAAAGAAAAGAGAAGAAAAACGGAAAAGAAAGAAGAGAAGATAAGGATGGGAGAGTCGGTTATAGCTTTTTATTGAAAGAAAAATTTTGCCGACTTATTTCTCTTCATTTCCAAACTCATTTCTATGCTATCTTTCAGCTGCACGTCGCGGAGAGGTTGAAGAAGAGTTCTAGGGCAAATTCGTGCAAGATTTTGGATGGTTTCATGGTAAAACTGAAGCTGAAATAGAAGCTTCATCTGCTGTCGCACAGTTCGAACCAGGTTTGGTGTTTGGTGAATATCGAGCTGAAGAGATTGAATTTTGGGCTGAAATCTTAAGGTTAGTAGTTAACTCAATTTTGAACAACTTTTATGAAGGATGCCTGAGTTGAAATGGAATAGAAACATGTACACTTTTAGCTGGAAGTTACTGATACAAAATTTCTATGCAATCTGGAGTAGCACGGAGTAAACTTGCAATATCTGACGAACTAGAATGAGTTAAGCCACGAAAATTTGAGGTAAGCTAGAAAACATATTTCTCTACAAGTTTGTAGAAGGAAAGAAGTTCTAAATTTGGTTGGAAATATGACTTTGAATTGACAGAAGTGAGACCAAAAAGAAAAGGAGGAAACTCTGCTGTCGAGTGTCGTTAGGAAGCGGGTATCACTGAGATATTAGAGCGTGAGTAGCGACACAAATCTCGCTGGCAGTGCAAAGGAGGTTTTTGTCTCACAAATCTCGCTGACTCTCGCTCGGTGTCGCTCCTCAGGTAATCTCACTAGTCTCGCTTATTTTGGTGTCGCTAGTGCCGTGTATCTGTTATGTAATTTCGTTAGTAATCTCACTAGTAAGGTGAAATCTCGTTGGTAATCTCGCTAGTGACATAGAATCTCGCTTATTATGTTTATTTTAGAAAAGAAAGGGAGTCTCGGTGGTGAATTATGATTATAGTTTAAGTATGCACATTTACCGATCATGTAAAAGAAGTTTAAGGAAAGCGTAACGTGAGGAATGTATATTTACAGGCTAAGAAGAGCTTGGAAAGGCATATAATTCGCTCAGGGCCTAAGGACAAGTTGTGAGTGACATTTTTCTTTTTTTGAAAACGAAATTTTATTGAAAATGTTTAGTTTGGTTTTTCTTATGAGATATGGCTGAAAAGCATGATGTTTGATTATATTGTTCACAAGGCATGTTTTATCCGTTTTCTATAAGATGTTGAATGGCATGTTGTGAAATGTTGTTTATCGTGAAATATCTGATTTTTCATAAAAGACTTTCATGTGAACTATTTACGTAAAATACTGGTTTCTAAAATGTTTTAGAGGAGGCTCAATGCTGAAGAACATGAGAAGGCATGTGAGTTTCCCCGGGACCTAGTACTGAAGGACTCGTAGAAGGTACTTGGGCAACCCGCGATATTCCTATGTGCACATAGAGATTGTGACGTTAGGTGTGTTGAGTCTTGCTCCACTCCAACTAAGGTTGTTATTGACGTTGAGTGCGTTGAGTTTTACTCCGTCTCAACTAAGGATGTTTTCAACGTCGGGTGCATTGAGTCTTGCTCCGCCCTGACTAAGGGAAAGTTTTGAGAACGAACTGATTTTCGCGTACGATCATTTTGGCATGAACATATGTGATTTGATTACGTTGTTGAAAATTATGACTTTACAGAAATGATTATTTGAATCACGTTTATGTATATGGTGTTATAACGATTGTAACATGCCTATTTTCGAACAAAAGATGGTTTTACAAAATTAGTCACTCAGGGGGCTTTTAGCTCACGCTTTCCATGTTTTCTTTTCCCCTCCAGGTAGCAAGGACGTTCTTGGTGCATTGCCTACTCCAACTCGCCCTGCATAAGCTTCGAGTTTCCAGAAAAATCTGTCCTGTTTTGAAGTGTTGCTTGTTTGTAAACCTTATATAGGTGGCATGTAGACTCAACTGTGTATTTACTGGGAGTTGAAACATGGTTTTGTATAAGGTCTTTAAGAATGAGTTGTAAATTTGAATTTATCGATATATATAAAATTCCTATTATGTTATGGTTTGAAAAGTATTAAGGAGCAATACGTATGTTGTAAACAGTACAAGATAAGTGGGTAGAAGTGAATGGTATGCGTCTCAAGAGGGGTGATGTATGCTGTCCTCACATCTCCTTTCAAGTTATGTAAGTAATTTAGGAGGGGGTGTGACAAGTTGGTATCAGAGCAAAATAGTCTTGGGAATAGGATCATGCATTGTAGTATAGGAACATGTAATTTTTAGCCAATAATAACATTGTGTTGTCATATAGGAAAACATGCCACCTCGAAGCAGGCGAGTGAGGCAATCAGCAACCGGAACTCCTCAACCTATTGGAGACCGTGGAGATATGTAAGAGGGTGAATCTAGTCATCCTCAAGTTGGGGTCAATGTCGAGGAGCATATATTTACTAGAATTGTTGAAAGATTGGCTGCAAGTATTGGATCAGTGGAAGCATATCCAGAAAAGAAATATAGTATAGAAAGATTGAAGGCTCTGGGTGCCACTACTTTTGAAGGCACTGTCGATCCTACAAAGGCAGAGGCATGGTTGAATCTGTTTGAGAAATGCTATCGTGTGATGAGATGCCTCAATGATAGAAAGGTGGAATTGGCAGTGTTTTTGCTCCAAAAAGGGGCAGAAGATTGGTGGAGAATGGTAGAGAGCAGGAAGGAAGATATAGGAGAAATAGGTTGGAATGAGTTTAAGAAGACATTCCAAGAAAAATATTGTCCAAGATCATTCCGAGATGCAAAACGGAATGAATTTCTGAGGTTAGACAGGGATCCATGTCAGTGGCGGAATATGAAAAGAAATATACTGAACTGTCTAAATATGCCATGGCTATTGTTGCTGATGAGGTTGACAGGTGCAAGAGATTTGAAGAAGGTTTACGAGAGGAAATACGTACCTCGGTGACTGCTAGTGCTGAATGGGCAGACTTCTCCAAATTAGTAGAGTCAGCAATGCGGGTTGAAAGAAGTTTGATGGAAAAGAGGACGGAACGCGAATCAGCCGGAGGTAGACGGACAATCCACAATTCTTGTACTACTCAGGGGCAGTCAGGTAGGAGATTTGTACCAGGTGTTTTCAGTGGAGCAAATTTCAAGACCAGATCGAGTGGACAGGGTACTTCCAAGGGAGGTACTGGAGGGGGTACACGGAAGCAAGAACCAAGGATTTCTACTGGTCCAGCTCAAACAGTAGAAGGTTCTCGAAGTGGACAACCTGGAGAGTCCACAGCTAATTCCGCAAGGAAACCATTATGTCCCACCTGCGGGAAGTATCATTGGGGACAGTGTAAGGGCAATGTATGTTATCATTGTGGACAAGTTGGTCACTATAAACGAGAATGTCCTCAGTTGATGCAAGAATTTAAAGCGGAACTGAGAACTGGTTCATTTACAGCTAGTCAACCACAACGACCTGCAGGAATTACTGATGAGGGAACTAGTGGATCAAGACAGAAGGGAGCTACAGGGCAACCAAAACAGCAAGGAAAAGTCTTTGCAATGACTCAGCAATAGGCTGAAGATGCTCCTAATGTGGTTACTGGTACACTTTCTATATGTCATACTTTTGCTCATGTTTTAATAGACCTTGGTGCTACCCATTCTTTTATTGCTACAATGTTTTCTGTGAATATAAATAGTACATTAGAATCTATGCCTGAGGAACTGTTTGTTTAGACTCCTGTTGGTGATGTCTTTGTGGCTAGTAAGGTGTATAAAGATTGTGTGATTGAAATTGATGGTGTGACTATGATAGCCAACTTGATACCCTTAGATATTCAGGAGTTTGATGTGATATTGGGAATGGATTTCTTATCCAAATATCGAGCCAATGTGGATTGTTTCTAGAAGGAAGTCGTGTTTAGAGGATTCGAAGGAGATGAAGTTACTTTCACGGGGGACAGGAAATTCCTTCCTATTTGTGTGATATCTGTAGTTAAAGCTAGGAAGTTGTTAAGCAAGGGTTGTTCAGCATACCTTGCTTACGTAGTTGATTCACAGGCCGGTAAGTTAAGACCAGAGGATATTCCTGTGGTGAATGAATTTCTTGATGTGTTCCCTGAAGAGCTGCCAGGATTACCACCTGATATAGAAGTGGAGTTCATTATTGATCTAGTTCCTGGAACAACACCCATTTCGCAAGCACCATACCGTATGGCACTTAGAACTGAAGGAGTTGAAGGTGCAGTTACAGGAACTAATAGATAAGGGGTATATTAGACCGAGTGTATCTCCGTGGGGTGCACTGGTGTTATTCGTGAAGAAAAAGGACGGTACTTTGAGACTATGCATTGATTATCGTCAATATCCCTTGCCTCGTATTGATTATTTGTTGGATCAGCTTAGAGGGGCATCAGTGTTCTCAAAGATAGACCTAAGATCGGGATATCATCAGTTGAAGGTCAGAGAGACAGATGTACCGAAGACAGCTTTTAGAGCGAGATATGGACACTATGAATTCCTCGTGATGCCTTTTGGTCTGACAAATGCTCCAGCAATGTTTATGGACTTGATGAATAAGATTTTTCATCCTTACTTGGATCAGTTTGTGATTGTATTTATTGATGATATTCTAGTGTATTCTAGAAGCAAGGAAGAACATGCAGGACATCTTAGAATTGTATTACAGACTTTGAGAGAAAAGAGATTGTATGCAAAATTCAGCAAATGCGAGTTTTGGCTGGAACGAGTAATGTTTCTGGGACATATTGTTACTGCTGCAGGAGTTGGAGTAGATCCTCAAAAGACCAAGGCAATTACTAGATGGGAACAGCCAAGGACAGTAACAGAGGTTTGTAGTTTTCTGGGACTCGCAGGTTATTATTGGCGCTTTGTACAGGGTTTTTCCAAGATAGCATTACCATTGACTTGTTTGACTAAGAAGGGAACTAAATTTGAATGGAACGAAGAATGTGAGCAAAGTTTCCAAGAATTAAAGAAGAGACTTGTGACAGCACCTATTTTAGCACTTCCAGAGACCAGAAAGGAGTTCGAGGTGTATTGTGATGCCTCTAGTCAAGGATTAGGTTGTGTACTGATGCAAGAAGGTAAAGTTATAGCTTATGCCTCTAGGCAGTTGAGGCCACATGAAGTTAATTACCCTACCCATGACTTAGAATTGGCAGCGGTGGTGTTGGCATTAAATATGTGGCGATATTATTTGTTTGGAGAGAAGTGCCATATTTATACGGATCACAAAAGTTTGAAATATATCTTTGATCAGAAAGAACTTAACATGAGACAAAGGAGATGGTTGGAATTGATCAAGGATTACGATTGCACTATAAATTATCATCCAGGGAAAGCAAATGTTGTAGCTGATGCATTGAGTAGGAAGTCGAGACAAGCCAAGACTTCAATGAATACTATTAGTGCGGAATTGACAAAGGAGTTAAGAGTTCAAATGCATCTTTATCGGTAGACAAGTTGGGAGGTTTGCTTGCACACTTCCAGGTAAGACCTACCTTGATGAGTGAGATTGTTAGCAAACAAATGGAAGACTTTGTACTCAAGAAGATGGTAGAAAAGGTGAATCTCAACCAAAGAACGGATTTTGATATAAGAAACAATGGAGCTTTAATGAAACAAGGAAGATTGTGTGTCTCAAATGACTTGACATTAAAAAATGCTATTCTAGAGGAAGCTCATAGTTCTGCATATGCGATGCATCCAGGTAGTACAAAGATGTACATGACTTTGAGAGAATATTATTGGTGGCTAGGAATGAAACGGGAAATTGCCGAATGTGTGGCAAGATGTTTGATTTGTCAGCAGGTTAAGCCAGAATGACAAAGACCTGGTGGACTTTTAAAACCACTTCCCGTATCTGAGTGGAAATGGGAACATATCACTATGGACTTCTTATTTGGTCGTCCCAAAACTCCAAATGGTTATGATGGAATATGGGTGATAGTTGATAGATTTACTACAACTGCACGATTCTTGCTAGTTAAAGTGACTTTTACTTTAGATAAACTGGCCAAACTGTATGTTGACAGGATAGTAAGTCAATATGGAGCTCCTGTGTCTATTATTTCTGATAGAGATCCGAGGTTTACATCTAAGTTCTGGCCGTGTTTACGGTAAGCATTGGGAACTAAACTTAAGTTTAGTACAGCCTTTCATCCTCAAACTGATGGACAATCAGAAAGAACGATTCAGACTCTAGAGGATATGTTGCATGCTTCTGTATTGCAATTTAAAGGAAGCTGGGATACTCATCTATCTTTGATGGAGTTTGCGTATAATAATAATTACCATTCTAGTATTGGAATGGCACCCTATCAGGCATTGTATGGCAGATGTTGCAGAACTCCTATATGTTGGGGTAAAGTAGGAGAAAGGAAGTTAATGGGACGAGAGTTAGTCCAAACTACGTCAGAAAACGTAAAATTCATAAGAGAAAGGTTAAAGACTGCACAGGATCGGCAGAAAAGCTACGCTGATAAAAGGCGTCGAGATTTAGAATTTGAAGTTGGTGATAAAGTCTTCTTGAAGTTATCTCCATGGAAAGGAATTTTGAGATTCGGAAGGAAAGGGAAGGCGTATAATCCACTCAAGACCTAGAAAGAGCTGTGAGTGACACTTTTCTTGTTTCAATGATTTCGTTGTACATGTTAGTTTGGTTTTCTAATTTATTTATGATTTTGTGATCAATCAATTTAGAAAGCATAGTTTATGTTTTATTAAACGGTATTTGTAACACCCCTATCCTAGATATATATATATATATATACATATATATTTATACTTAGGAGTGAGTGTTAAAGTTATTCTTTCTTCTACTCTTAACTGTTATGAACACATTTATACATCTAACCTGCTTAAAAGTGACTTAGCTTTACAATAGTTGTGCAAGGATCTACTGATAATATAGCATCATGAGAAATACTTAAGAGACCATGTGTAGAAACTACAAGGATGCCTAATGAATCTCACTATGTCACTCAAAATGAAAGCAATATCTACATAGGGATGAGATTTACAAGATCCCAAGTACAAAATCCTAAATAAGCTCAGACGAGTCTTGATGGTAGGCTAAGCACCCCGAACACGCTCACTTCCTAGAAAGAAAACATCAAAAACAAGAATTTTATGAGCTATAATGCTCAGTGGTGACTATCTAAAATATAACTCAATAAGGCATAACTACAAACACAAGTGTAAACTGCTTAGTCTTGCACTGTAAACTTGCAACTATAATAATTACACAACTAAGTTTCTTTTCATTAAACCTTAGTTGAGGCGGAGCAAACTCAACGCACCCAACGTCAATAAACCTTGGCTGTGTGGAGTAATCTCAACACATCAGCGTCATATGCCTTTTAATAAGCTTATATGTCTGACTAAACTCGGGTTGTCCATATACGTTTTCATGTCCTTTGGTATTAGGGTCCCAGGTCATACTCGATCACCTTCTCTATGTCCTCTAGTGAGAGCTTCATTGAAATACTAGGGCTGCCCATATGCCTTCTAATGTCCTTCAGCATTGGGTCCCAATTCAATCTTTCTAGGTTCTGATATGTGCGTCACATTAATCATAAATTAACATAAATCATGAAACCTCAGAGTTTTCAGAGCATTCAGCTAACACTAACTTAGGAGCATTAACTAGTATATTTCAAGCTCCAGCTTACATATAAGACATGCACTTGTTTCATGCATAAGAGTATCCTTCAGTCATACCTCATAGATATTACTAAGTATATAGAAAATAATAATCAACTGACTTATCACAAACTATAATGTCACTCACAACTTATTCCAAGCTCCGAGCGAGTTATACGCTTCCTCTAACTCCTCTTGGCCTGTAAACATACCTTTTTCGTGTTAGATATTACTAATATTCCTCTTTACATTTACTACATGTACTTAAACATAACAATATGTATTTCATCGCCAATCCCTTTCTTGTTAGCAACTTTCATATGAGCGTTATCCGCAAACATCAGCGATATTAATAATGAGACTGACTTATAACCATGCGGTACTAACGAGACTAGGCTTAGCGAGACTAGCGAGATCACCTCAAGGAGCGACACCCAACGATACTTCAGCGAGAGTTGTGAGACGCAAGGCCCCTTTGCGTTACTAGCGACACCAGTTTCGCTGCTCACTCTCCTGCTCTTTAGCGATATTTCACCTTAGCGACCCCAGACGACCACTGTTTTCTTCTTTCCCCTCCGATTTGTTCTTCAACCTGCTAAACATTGAATTCCAGCCAAATTCAGAACTTCCTCCCTTCTACAAACTTGTAAAGAAGTGAGCTTTCTCACTTACCTCAAATTTCAAACCATAACTCTTCTTCGTTTGAGAGCTATCCTCAAATATCTCCAGCTGCTTTGAATCATCTAACAGTTCAACTCTGATTACTTCCTCCTAGAATTTAACAAATTTCCGTTCAAATTCAGCTTAAACATTCTACATGGAAATTGCTAAGAATTGAGTTAACTAACCAACCTTAAACTTTCAACCCTAGCTTCAACTTCCTCAGCTCACTCTTCTTCCAATACCGAATGATATCCAGATTTATCATCGACAGTCAAGCTCCTGGTTCCAACTTCAATTTCTCCATGAAAATGGTTCGAATTCTACTTAAATTCGATATAACCACCTTCTTCCACCTCTCCTCGTTATTTGTTTGCGATATGGGATCAATTTTGAGTTCGAAATATGTCTAAAGTGTGTATTTATTCGATGTACTTACTTACATATAAATATAGACCACCGACTCACCAGCACCACCATCGCCTTCCTAACTTAGGTTGGCGAACGCAACCTTACGCGCATGGGTTTAGCAACATAGTCTCATCTTTCTGTGTTTAAATTGCCCAACGCCCTATCGCCGGATAGCCGACTAACGCATGGTCCTCTTGGCCACTCTTCTATGCTCGAACCTTCAACGCACAGTCGCGTTCAACGCATAGTGACCTTCAACGCCTAGTGGCCTTCGACACATAGTAGCCTTCGCATCCGCATTTATGCCGAGCTCCTTTCTTCTATGCGTAGCTACCAACGTCTTCTTGTCAAGCCTCAGACATACCTCAACGCATAGTTCCACTAACGCGTGGCCAATACTTAGCCACTTTTGCTGTCAACTTTCTCTATTCAAGTCCGTCTCATAGTCTCTTCTTAACTTGCCATTCCCAACGCTAGGTAGGGGCTTACAGTATTGAAAAGTATGTTTATGAAATGTTATTGATTTATGAATTGCCCTGTTTTCTCATGAAAGATTTGTATATGAACTGTTTGTATAAAGTATTGCTTTCCTTAGAGGAAAATGTTTTAAAGGAGACTCAGTGCTGATGGACATGGAGAAGGCACGTGAGTTTCCCCGGGACCCAATACTCAAGGACATGGAGAAGGTACTTGGGCAACCCGCCATGTTCCTACGTGCACATAGAGGTTATATGCTAGTACGTTGAGTTCTGCTCCGCATCGAGCCTTAACTAAGGAGAAGTATTGTAACCATACTGGTTTATTTATGAAATGCTGAAAAACCATGTATGATTTGATAAGGGCATTTAAACATGATTTAATCAATGAATATGAGATGATTCTATGTTTTACTCATGCAGTCGAAATTTGTTTAAATCTTGATAATTTTCGAACTAAAATTTGTTTGTAAAAAAAATAGTCACTCACTGGGCTGTTAGCTTATGTTTTCAAGTTTTCTTTTCCCTGCAGGTAGCAAGGACGTTCCTAGTGCTTTGCCTACTCCAACTCGCCCTGCTTAAGCTTCGAGTTTTCCAGAAATTTGTCCTGTTTGAAGAGTTGTATGTATGTAAAACCTTATATAGGTGGCATGTAGACCTAGTTGTACATTTGTTGGGAGTTGAAATAGGGTTTTGTATAAGTGCCTTGTGGATGAGTTGAAAGTTTAGATTATCGATATGTATATAACTTTCTATATGTTATGGTTTTGGATGTATGAAGGAGCAATATGTATGTTGTGAACTCACAGGATCAGTTTTTAGTGAAATGGATGGTATACGTCACAAGAGGAGTGATGTATGTTGTCCTCACATCTCCTTTCAGGTTAAGTAGGCAATTTGGGAGGGGGTGTGACATAACTACTATATATTTTTATAAGTAAAGATTGCTAGGTCACCCATGCCATTAAACAAAAGTATCTTTCCAAAGAGGTTGCGGAGCAAAGCTCAACGCACTCAACCTCATGAACCAATTTCCATTATTCATATATTCAAACGCCTTCACACTTCGTCCCTCGGCGTTTCAACCCTCAAGTGCTTTCTTACGTTGTCCCTCAGCACTGAGTTCCATATCAATCCACTGCTCAAGTGCCTTCACTCGTGGTCCCTCAGCACCGAGTTATCATGTACTAGTTTTCCATATGCCTTCTCACAAGGTCTCTCGGCATTGGAATCCATTTCAATCAATTTCTCAAGTGCCTTCACCCATGGTCCCTCAGCACTGTGTATTATATATCGTATTCCCATAGGCATTCACACATGATCCCTCGATCGTGGGTTGCATTTAGATAGCACGCATACAGGATTCCATATGACATAATAGTTTTCACTCGCACAATGTTAAAAATAATCCTAGTATGAAATAGAAGGTCACTCACTATTTATCTTAGGCCCCGAGCGGATTATATGCCTTTCCGAGCTCTTCTTGGCCTGTAAAAACACATTTCTCACGTTAGGTTTTCTTTGAACTCCCTTTCCATAATCATTAAGTATGCATATTTATATACCATTCTCATTCCATCAACGAGACTCTCTTTTTCCAAAATATTCAAAACTAGCGATACTCTATGTCACTAGCGAGATTACCAACGAAATCACACCACAGGATATTGCACTAGCTAGACTGGAATGAACAAGACTAGCGAGATTACCTTAAGGAGCGACACCCCGCGAGAATTCAGCTAGAGTTGTGAGATGCAAAGCCCTTTGCATTATCAGCGATACTCGTTCCGCTGCTCACTCTCCAGCTCTTTAGCGACACCACTGTCTTAACGACACCTGATGACCACTGCTTTCTTCCTTCCCTTCGGACTCTTTCTTTATCCTGCTAAAATTCATATTACAGCCAAATTCAGAACTTCCTCCCTTCTGCAATCTTGTAAAGAAGTGAGCTTTCTAACTTACCTCAAAATTTCAAACCATAACTCGTCTTCGTTTGAGAACTATTCCCAAGTGACTTCGACTGCTTTGAATCGTCTAGCAATTCAACTCCGATTACTCTCTCCTAAAAATTAACATATGTTTGCTCGGATTTAGCTTAAACATCCTTTATGGAAGTTGTTAAGAATTAAATTAACTTACTAACTTCAAAATTTCAGTCCTAGCTTCAACTTCCTCAGCTCACTCTTCTTCAAATACCGAATGATGTCCAGATTTATCAACAACAATCAAGCTTCTGGTTCCAGCTTCAATGTCACCATGAAAATGGTTTGGTTTCTACTTGAATTCGATATAAACACCTTCTTCCACCTCTCCTCGTTGTTCGTCTACGAAATGGAATCAATCTGAGTTCGAAAATATGTCCAAAATGGTTTAATTATTCGATGCACTCACTTATATATCAATATAAATCACCAACTCACCAGCTCTACCATCATCTTCCTTCTTAGATTAGCCAACGCAAACGTTTTGGCATGGCTTTGACAACGCATAGCCTCAACTTGCCGTGCTACTAATTGCGCAATGCCCCATCGCCGAATAGCCGACTATGCATGGCCCTCTCGGCCCCTTTTCTATGCACCAACGCATACCAACCTTCAATGCATGGGCCACCTCATGCATAGCAATGCCAACCTTCTAACGCATAGTAGTCTTCAACGCATACTTCCACAAACGCCAATCGAGCCCTCCTTTCTTCACATCTGCGTCCACGTCGAGCTACCCTCTTCAACGCATGGCTACCAGCGGCAACTTTCGTCAAGCCTCAGACATACTCTCAACGCATAATCACCCCATCCATGGCCAACACTTAGCCACTTTTGCTCCCACGCAACTCAGCCAATTCCTTTACTCAATACCTGTCTCATAGTTTCTTCTTACTTACCTTCGCCCAATGACAGGTACGGGGCTTACACTTGCTCTACCTTAACTAAGATTTAAAGGGTACAAGTTTTCTATGTTAAACAATATTTAAGCATGCTATATTTAAATGTTTTCAAGCTATTGATTTTTTATATGATTAATGTCTATCATTTAAGGTTTTCTATAATCAAGGTTACTTATTAAAGTTTATTTAAATACTGTCACTCAATGGGCAACCCAGCTCACAGTTTTCTTCTGTTTTTTGTCTCCTAGGTAGCGAACCGGTTCCCAGTGCTTAGCTTATCCAGTCTCGTCTGCTTCTACTGCAACCCTTTGTTTACTTAGTTATCTTGTATGGCTTGGGATCCATGACATACATGTACATATAGACTAGGTTTTGGGAAACTGAGTGTCAGTAATTATGCTATACATGAACAGTTGTGGATGTATTATTTGTAAATGAGTATCAGAAGTTTATCTGCATGTCTATGAATGTTATGTTATCAATGTTAATTGTTTATCAGGTTATCAAGGGATCTAGAAAGAGGAACATGTTAGGAAGTAAGTGTTGTAAAATGGATGATTCTTGCTGTCCTCACATCTTTTCCTAGGTTAGGAGGGTAACTTGGGAAGGGATGTGACATACATGAGCGAGCCCTCTGATTGTCAATTGGTTTTGAGATAGAACCTTATACGTTATTTTATATGGCATTAAAGCCTATGAAAACCAAACTTTCATTCATTAAAAAGAAAAAAAATCTGATCCAAAAATAGTGAACATAAAGAAACACTATCTTGATGGTTGACCCTCCCTCTAATTGGCTCGCTTAAATTCGAATCCTTCTCCACACAATTTCTTTAACTTACTATCTCTTTTTGTTCTACTATTATGAGTTATGGACACAACACATTTAAATGCTTATAAATTTAAAAAAAAAAAACCAATTATACAAAATATCATTTAATGGTGTAATAAATTAAAATATTTTGAAAAAATTATTTTTTAAAATTAAATTACAAATTTAGTATTTAAATTTTAAAGCTAGTATTTTTTTGGTCCATAATTTTAAGAAGTGTACACTGAAACTTTTAATCTGTGTGTATTAGGTCTTAAACTTTCAATTTTGTGACTAATAAATTTCTAAATTTTATATTTTGTATTTAATAGAGTAATAGGTCATTAGCTACTATTCAATATTTTTTTAAAAAATTTATGGATCTATTAAACACAAAATTGTTATTTTAAATTTCATTAGACATGAATTCACTTTTATATCTAACAAATCAATTGATTTTTTTTTTTAATTATATATGTCAAGATCATATTAGATATGAAATTGAAAGTTTAGAGACCTATTAAACATTTATATCATTACAAGAATCTATAAGACGCAAAATTGATAGTTCATAAACTAAATGTTTTTTTACTCATTTTAATATTGATTCGCCACTACTTGAGGAGGCATATGAGTAGCTTCTACACACCTGAACTAATTTCATAGAATAACCCACCTTTCTACAATATTTGGGTGTCAACATTTGGCCACTAGCTCTTAAGTTAAGCTTTGCTTCAAACCTCTTTTACAAAAATTTTCGACATCTTTTCTGTTTTAAATTGTAGTAATGATGACCTTGCTGCTCTCAAAATTTGGGGGTGGGAGAGATTTGAACTATTAAAGATAAAAATATAAGAAACTTATTTCATTTTTTAACAAAATAAAGAGAGAGAGAAATGCAAACTCCGCGATCAAGATTAAGAAAAATTATCTTATTAAGAGTTTAGTTAAGAATGACTCCTACTCGTAGTTGGCTGCCTCTATGCACCCGATAGATGGTATGTCAAATCGAAGGTGGGTAATCAGGATCAACGGCGCATAAAAACGAAATAACAAAATCTAATGTCTAGTGAGGAAACGAAGATTAGATAAAAGTTTAGTCGAGAAGGACACTTGCTCATAGTTGATTGCCTCCATGCACCCCATAGTTGGTATGTCAAAATGAAGGTGGGTAACCTTACTTGACGCAGTGTTACACAACTAATAATAAGAAGAATGAAAAAAAAAAGATTGTATACTTTCATCTTTCAGACTCATAGTTACAAGGAGAAACACAAATTTTGTGGAAAATGAGTAAAGAAGATTGAAGAGAAAGCTTGCCACATTCAACCTAGGACCGTTTATGAAGAAAGAATATAAAGATAGGAAAGTATTGTAGCTCAAGGGTAATTATTGAAGTGCAGTATGATGAGAGGCTAATCAGTGCGTTAAGTGAAAAGTAAGACTGATTGAAGTTTGTTTGCCAAAGATATGCTTGAGGACAAGCATTTTTCTAAATTCATTGATAAATCCTCCTTTGTGTTTTACACCTTTGAATTGATGAAGATAAATGTCTTGAAGTAAATTGCCACTAAAACACATGATGTAATGCAGGAACGCAAGTTCAATGTTGGCATAGTCAGATCGAGAAATGCAAAGCAGTTGTGAATCATGCAAAGCAGCTGTGAATCATATGAAATTCGGGGATATCAGATAATTGGAACTTGATTTGCCCAATCTGCGGCAAAGTGAACGTTTACAAATTTCACTGAGAATCAAGCAATCAAGCGAGAATCACGCAAGCCGTTAAATCAGCCTACAATGATGCGAGTCTGCCAGTGTAACCATGCAACTTTCATAAAAGGGTAGATTCAACGGTTAAGAAGGTTATTGAATTTCTTGGGAAATTTCTTGGGTGATAGTAGAATTCTTTCCAGAAGACAACAGGAGACAAATAACTCGAGAGAGCACTCTTCCTTCCAACCATCCATACCACAACAACAATCATCACGTAGACATTGTTGGTGGATTTAAGAGACTGATCAACCACCGACTTTTCATGCTTTCTGTCCCTTTCTTTACTTGTGTTTTCAAAGTGCATCAAGGCATTGTCCTCTTTGAGACATTTGATTCAATTCATCAATTTAAACATCTTCCATGTTTATCATTTTCTTATCTTTTATCGCTTGTTTGTTATCAATCATGAGTAGCTAAATTGATATGAACGGATGAACCTCAATCATGCAATATGAACAGCAAGAAGGAGCCATCTATGCTGTCCAAGTTTACACTAACAAAAAAAGAAAAAATATGTGAAGTCAAGTAAAATTTATGAAGAATCAAACTTCATTTATGGAACAAAAGAGTTCAAATGAGGGTTCATAACTCAAAGATGGTTACAAAATGATGGGTTGCTGATTAAAAAGAAATATTTTCGGATTATTGTATTAATTAAATGTAATTTTAGTCTTTAAGTCATTTTATTTGTTTTATGTTACATTTAGATCATGGCTTGTAATATCATTAATTGTGAGTGTTACAACTCATAGAATGCCTAGGGTCAGATTTTGAAGCCTATATAATATCATGTAATTGTTCACAAAAGGAGACATGAAAGAGACTTGAAAAATATAGAAAAAAAAGCCTTAGAACTTTCTTTTAGCCTTGTGCTATGTTTCTTTTGCAATTCTATGATGTTTGGGTTGCATGACCTGAATCATTCAAGCTTGACTTGATCGATCTTGCTTGTGGAGTGGTTCGAAGATCAAGGGTCGATGAGAGCATCAAGCTTTGTCCAATCCATGGTTTAGCTGATCATCTAAGTAATTTGTCGTCTAGCCATTCTTATGGCTGAGATTATCTTGATTTGGGGTGTTTGAGTTTGAGATCTAAAGGTCTTGTTCGTCAACAAGGTAACAATCCAAGTCCACGAGGTTACTTATCATAAATTTCTTGAGGGTTGTTGGTTATGTTACTGTTTGTCCAAGAACCAACGGCTAGGCTATATCATCTTGCTAAATGTAATGGAATCTATTGCTTATTCTCATCTAGCTAATTGAGATAAGTAACAATAATCAACTGCTTGAGAAAGCAAGTGATTGTGGACATCATTAAGCAAGGCTAAGAAATATTTCTAGACATAGAAATAACCTTAGAATTCAATAATACTCTTACATGCATCATAAACATATGCATGCAATTTGTAAACTGAGAGGTGCAGGTTCAGAGTTTAGAATATGAGATAGTTAACTCTGCGTTTTTGAAGATAGGTAACAACCCCCCAACCCTGTTTTTCCCATTCACATTTACACTTTTGCTGACTTTTTGCTACGACGCATCACCCTTCTCCTTCACCACTTATTAGTATAGTCTTTTATAGCTTTTTTACTTTAACGCATCAATCTCTCTTATTTTCTTGTTACATAAGTAGCTATAGAAAAATTAAAGAGAATATGAAATCTGCACAAGTTCCTGCGTTTGACCTTGGACTCACCGAGAAACCTAATTTGCACTTATGCTTGGGTTAAAATTAGGAAAACTTGACTGTAGTAATGCGTGAATTATAGTTTAATGCAGACAACAGCAAGCTGTCAGAATTATTATAACTAAAGTTGCCACAAGTCTTGCGGCACAAATTGCTATGATGACATCGTTGTTAAAGACCATAGCCTTGAACAATCAAGGTGGAAGAACTGGTTCTGTTGCCCAACCAATGCATTGAATCAAGTGGCAACAGTTAGTTGTGTGCAATGTGGACAGGCACATTTGTATGATATGTGCTCCTACAATCCACAATCTGTATGTTACATGCAGAACAATCGCACAGAGGAAACCCTCTCGACTTTCATCAGAATGGTCATGGCCATCATTATCAACATCATCGACAAAAATCTCAGCAGGCACCTGTATCATCATCATCTTCGTCTATAGAAGCCTTGTTAAAAGAACATATCAACAAGAATGACGCAATGCTTCAAAGTCCAGCCACCGCAATAAGGAATCTGGAAGTGCAAATGGGTCAAATTGCAGGGGAGCTAAAGAATAGGCTGTAAGGGGCATTGCTGAGCACAACAAAGGCTCCCAAGGGAATGGAAAAGAACAATGTCAAGTAGTTACATTGATAAGTGGGAAAATATTACCCACTGAAACGCATAATCAGAGGAACCAAGCAAGTTTACAACCTTCTACATCTTTACCGTCAATTCAACAACCATCTCAACTAAATGTACCTACCAGAAATCTAACTTGTTATTCAAATTCAGAATAGCATAATCATACATGTACAGATACTGATAAGAGAGAAAAAGCAACACAGGCTTGTCCTGATATAGTAGAAAAGACCCCAGCGAATGACAACAATTAGACAGCGAGCCACCCTTTCCCCATTGTCTACAAAAGAAAAATGACTAGGGGCAGTTCAGGAAGTTCCTCGATGTACTCAAGCAACTTCACATCAACATCCCATTGATGGAGGCCCTTGAGCAAATGGCGAGTTATGTAAAGTGATAAGAAACACTTGACGATTTAGAATCTAACAACCTTATTGCCAAACAAGACATTTATATCTCAAACTCAAACACCCTAAATCAATATGATCCCAGCCCCTAAGAATCGCTAGATCACGGATTACTTAGACGATCAACAAAACCACGACTCAGACAAAGCTTGCGGCTCCCATCGAACCTTGGTCTTCAAATCACTCCACAAGCACGATTGATCAAGTCAAGCTAGAATGATTTTGGACATGCAACCTAAATGCCATAGAATTGCAAAAGAAACATAATGCAAGGCTTCCTTGGTCGCAGGATTGCTCTTTCGTCGTCTCATTTTAGCTTGACTTCCATAGTCAAAAGGCTTGCTCCCAGTCCCCTACTAGGAAAAAATTCTATTTAAGTGATGGACGATCGCCGTCAATTCGTTATCGACCTGGGGGAGTTGGTTGAATGTATTTACCGAAATAACTTAATCTATAAAAAAGCTCAAAGGCTCTTTTATTACATTTTCAAATCTCTTCTATGTCTTTTTTGTTGAACAATTATATGGGATTATATAGCCCTCAAAATCTAACTCTAGACATTCTATGAGGCATTCAAAGAGTTGTACCACTCATAATTAGTGATCAATATAAGCCATGACCTAATTGTAACATAAAATACATAAAATGACTCAAAACTAAAAAATACATTTAATAAATAAAATAAATCCGAGATTAGTATTTTTCATCCATATTCCATGCATTTGTAACCATCCAAGAGTAAATGACATCTCATTTGAAGTAGCTTGAAGTCTTTGTTCAATAAATGAAGCTTGATTCTTCATAAATTCTACTTGACTTCACATAATTCTTCTTCTTTGCTTAGTGTAAACTTGGACAGCATGTATAACACTATTTAAGAAAAATATCCTTGCTAAAATGATGGATCCTAGAAGTTTTACACTGTCTGTTTGATAGGGGGAATGAACGTTGGCCAAGCAGTATGCGATTTAGGAGTCATGTCTATCTTTAAGAAGTTGGCGACAGGTGAAGCAAGGCCCACAACGGTAACATTGCACCTGACTGATCGGTCAATCAAGCATCGTGAAGGGAAAATAGAGGATGTTCTAGTCAAGGTCGATAAATTTATTTTCCTAGTGGACTTCATCATCCTGGATTATGAAGTCGATAGGCAGGTGCCAGTCATTCTGGGAAGACCTTTTCTCACAACCGAGCGTGCACTGATTGATGTCCAAGAGGGAGAGCTAACAATTCCCTTGGACGATCAGCAGGTAAAATTCAACGTTTTTAATTCATTAAAATTTCCTAACATCTGATAGAGGACAATACATACAATAATGTAATAACTACGAACGCAGAGTCAGCGAGTGTGGGGACTACTACGGTGGAAGAAGAATTTGAAGAAGAGAGGATTAATTTGATCTCTGATACAACATTTGAACGATTGGATCTAAGTAACCATGCGACCGGTAAGACAAAACCATCTATGGAAAAACCACCCACCTTATAACTAAAAACCCTTCCAGCGCATCTAAAGTACGCATACTTGGGAGAGGAGAGTACGCTATCGGTAATCATTTCCTCTGCGTTGAGCCTAGAACGTGAGAAATCATTACAGCATATACTGAAGAAATACGTTAGGGTCATTGGACGGACTCTAGCAGACATCCAAGGAATTAACCCCTCATACTGTATGCACAATATTAGGCTAGAGGAGGGGAAAGAAGGTTCTATAGAGCAACAATGCAGGCTCAACCCGACCATGAAAGAGGTTGTTAAGAAAGAGATAATAAAGTGACTCGACATAGGGGTCATATATCCAATCTCCAATAGTAGCTATGTAAGTCCTATTCAGTGTGTGCCAAAGAAAGGCGGAATAACCATGGTGGCTAAAAGTAGAAACGAACTGATTCCAACGCGAACAATTACCGGATGGGGAATATGTATGGATTACCGCAAGCTAAATGCGGTCACCAGGAAAGATCACTTCCCATTGCCATTCATTGACCACTAGATAGGTTAGCAGGAAACGAAATCTTCTACTTTTTAGACGGCTATTCGGATATAACCAGATCATGATAGCACTTGAGGATTAAGAGAAAACGACCTTCACATGTTCATATGACACTTTCGCTTTCAGACGCATGCCATTCGGACTGTGCAACACACTAGGGACCTTTTCAGAGGTGCATGATGGCCATATTCTCTATTTATATAAAATAGTCTGTGGATGTCTTCATGCACGATTTTTCAGTATTTGGTGATTCATATGATGTATGTTTGACCAACCTAGAATGCATGCTCAAACGTTGCAAAGACACAAACCTAGTCCTCAACTGGGAGAAATGTCATTTCATGGTAACTAAGGGTATTGTGTTGGGACACAAGATTTCCTGATATGAACTGAGGAACCTCATCCATGCAATGAACATCAAGAATGAGCCATACATGCTGTCCAAGTTTACACTAAGCGAAGAAGAAGAATTATGTGAAGTCAAGTGGAATTTATGAAGAATCAAGCTTTATTTAATGAACAAAGACTTCAAGCTACTTCAAATGGGATGTCATTTACTCTTGGATGGTTACAAATGCATGAAATATGGATGAAAAATACTAATCTCAGATTTATTGTATTTATTAAATGTATTTTTCAGTTTTGAGTCATTTTATGTATTTTTATGTTACAATTAGATCATGGCTTATAATGGTCATAATCAGTATAAGCAAGTCAATCTGGCACGAGTTGTTTATAATTACAGTTGGGTCAAATTTCCATTCTACCCCTGCATTCTACCCCTATAATTTCCTCTTATCCTTAAGTACTACTGATTTCTCTAATGAACAAATTGTTTATGGTCCAACCATAAACTAAGTCCCTCTCGGACCAATGAGAGGGTGGAGCTTTTTGCTCAAGACCCAAGATCAGCACTTAAGAGAACTACTCATCTACTTACCCTATCTGGGAAGGAGTGAATTTCATCTTGTGAAGTTATGTTCCTAACTCCTCATTTGGTCAAATCCCCAAAATGGTAGGCTTATTGTGTTGACAACTCGGACCACTCTCACCCAAGGAAATCAAAAGACTAACCTCATAGAACATGAGTTCATAAATTAGTTAGGATTAAGATCTAGTCGCACAAGATCATCCTATGAAATATGAATCTCATTAATTAACAGATTTACAAAGAGAAATTAAATATTTTGTGATCCAGTTTTATACAAACTCTTGGTATATGATATGAGTGGATGAATCTCAATCATGCAATATGAACAACAAGAAGGAGCCATCTATGCTGTCCATGCTTACACTAATCAAAGAAGAAAAATTATGTGAAGTCAAGTGAAATTTATGAAGAATCAAACTTCATTTATGGAACAAAGAGTTCAAGTGGGGGTTCATAACTTAAAGATGATTACAAAATGATGGTTTGCTGATTAAAAAGAAATATTTTCGGATTTATTGTATTAATTAAATGTAATTTTAGTCTTTAAGTTATTTTATTTGTTCTATGTTACATTTAGATAATGGCTTGTAATGGTCATTAATTATGAGTGTTACAGCTCATAGAATGCCTCATAAAATGCCTAGGGTTAGATTTTGAGACCTATATAATGCCATGTAATTGTTCACAAAAGGAGACATGGAAGAGATTTGAAAATGTTGTAAAAGACCCTTTGCGTTTTCCTTTAGCCTTGTCTATGTTTCTTTTGCAATTCTATGGTGTTTAGGTTGCATGTTTAGAAACATTCAAGGTTGAATTGATCCGATCTTGCTTGTGGAGTGGTTCGAAGATCAAGGGTCGATGGGAGCATGAAGTTTTGTCTGATCCATTGTTTTGTTGATCGTTTAAGTAATCTGTTGTCTAGCCATTCTTAAGGGCCAATATCATCTTGATTTAGGGTGTTTGAGTTTGAGATATAAAGGTTTTGTTCGTCAACAAGATTGTTAAATCCAAATCCTCGAGCGTTTCTTATCATTTGGTATTAGAGCTTAGGCTCTAAATTGGATATATGTTTCCATTGTTGTTGTTTTCATATTTTTTTTCTATTCATTTTGTCACATTCAGTCTATTTTATGATACTCGAAAAAAAAAGTCTCATATCCGTTCGTGTCATTATGTTTTCGTAAACTTCAAGGATTTAGATTAGAGTCCTATCTACAAAATTTCTTTTCTTGATGTCTTCAAATTCAACTTCCTTTAGTGTCAACTTTTGTGTTTTGAAAAACAGTCAGGAGAAGAAAAATTGAAATCCCTAAAAGCATTTGTAAAAGAATTGCAAACTAAACACCATAGAATTGTAAAAGAAACATAGCACAAGGCTTTAAAAAAGCTCAAAGCTCTTTTATTACATTTTCAAATCTCTTCCATCAAGTCTTTTTTTTTTAACAATTACATGGGATTGTATATGTCACACCGCATCCCAAGTACCCTCCTATCCCAGGAGTGGGTGTGAAAACAGTAGACACTGACCCTCTCACGACGTCTACTGCCAATCCTAAATCTTAACCAATACCTGATAAACAATATATAATAATTTAACAACATAATTAACTCCAGGATTAAGTGGACATAACAGTCAAGCTATCACAAGGTGTTTAATAATTAACAATAACTACACTTGACACCCTCAACCCTTAGAATATGTACATGTACAACATTTACTTAAGTTCAAGATTTACAATTTTCAAGTCACTAGACTCTGAAGACGGGCCCAGACGAGTATCTTTTGTAGGTTAAGTACTCTGGACACGCTCGCTACCTGGAAAACAGAGAAACATGAGCTAAAATGCCCTGTGAGTGACTAGCTAAGAGTCCTCCTTTAAACAATGTAAGCTACAGCATAGAATTCAGCTATAACAGCAATATCATGTGTAATTCATAGCTTAAACATACATTTGCATTCGAGTAAAGACATACATAAATTGGTTTTCCTGAAACCTTTCCTTAGTTGAGGCGGAGCGAGGCTTAACGCTACTCAACATCGAAACAACCTTAGCTGTGTGGAGTAATCTCAACACAACAGTGTCAATACATATATACATATCCAGGGTCGACCAAGTACCTTCTCCTAGTCCTTCAGTACTGGCCCCTTAACAAATTTCAAGCCACCCACATGCCTTCTCCTAGTCTTTCAGCATTGGGGCCATTTCCATACATAATTTACCCATATGCCTTCTCCGAGTCCTTCAACATTGGGAGTCATTTAAATAAAAGTATAACATAACATAAATCATGCATTTGAAACATTTCATTCATCACTTCATTATTCACATGCTTTCATGATTTCGTTTACTCACATAACTATAAATTTCATACTTTACTCAGCTCATTATATTGCCACGCAGGCCTTTCACAGAACTCACAGTTCATCAGTATATATCACATACTTACGTCACATAGCACATGTCATACTTGTAGAACTCATGAAAAATGTTTCACATAGTCAAGTTTCAAACATATATTCAATCAAGAAACTATGCTTGAATTAAACACTTAGGAATTGAGTGTCACTCACAACTTGTCCTAGGCCTTGAGCGAATTATACACCTTCCCTAGCTCCTCTCGGCCTGAAATAATACGTTTCCCTTAACATTTCTTTTACATAAGAAACAAGCTTTAGGTATGCCTAATATTCATCCCCAAGACAAAACTACCTAAAGAAACCATCATCGAGACTATATTCCATGAAGAAATGCTCAATCAAGGCTATACTTCATTTAAAAGTTCACTAATGATCAAGATTTAAGCCATTAGCAAGACTAAATCAGCAAAACAAGCCAAAAACCAGTAGTACCAGCGAGACTGTGGAGGAGCGAGAGCCATAACCCAGTGAGATTTGTGAGACAATTTTGACCAGTAAGACTAGCGAGACTAGTCCCACTCTTGCTCCTTCACGCTTAACCTTTCCAGCGAGACCTGCTTCTTTCTGTTGTTAATCTCGCTACCTCCCAAACTTCTAGCTGTTAAAAATCATAGTTCAAGCACGAATTAGAACTTCTTCCCTTCTAAACACTTGTAGAGAAATATATTTTCTAGCTTACCTCAAAATTTCAAAGCTTAACTCCTCTTTATTTGACAGATATTCCCAATTAACTTCGCGCTGCTCCAGATCAGTCGAGAAATTCGTATCAGTCGGTTCCACCTAAACTTTAACATGTTTATCTAAATATGCAGCTCAACCATCCTTCACAAGAGTTATTAGAAATTGAGTTAACTTACTAACATCAAAATTTCAGCTTCAAACTATAACTCTTCCGCTTGATATTTACCAAACACCAAACCTTGTTCAGACTACGGGACAGCAACCGAAGCTTCTTTTTCAGCTTCAATTCTACCATGAAACCGGCCAAAACCCCATACAAAATTGCCCTATATCTCTTCTTCTACCACCTCTAGACACCCAGCTAAAGAGTTGAATCAATTTGAGCTTGAAAATGGAAGAAAAATCTGTCGGCAACTCACTCATTTCAACTTTAAACCACCGACTCCCTTCCACTCCACTTTTCTTCTTCTTTTTTTTTCTTATATATATAATTTCCTTTTCTTTCCTTTTTCCTTTTCCGTCCTTTCCTTTTCTTTCTTTGTTTTCTTTAGTTTAAATAAATAAATAACTAAATAAATAAATAAATAATAATTAATTAATTAAATAAGTAATCCGCTTTCTCCTCTTCTTCCTTTGATCTACAAGAGAAAAAAAACTTAGTCCACTTCGGTACTACGTACTTATGTTTAACACTTACAAAAGAAAGTAGGGTTTACAATATAGGCCTCAAAATCTAACCCTAGGTATTCTATGAGGCATTCAAAGAGTTGTAACGCTCATAATTAATGACAATTATCAGCCATGATCGAAATGTAACATAAAACAAATAAAATGACTTAAAGACTAAAATTACATTTAATTAATACAATAAATCCGAAAATATTTCTTTTTAATCAACAACCCATCATTTTGTAACCATTTTTGGGTTATTAAACCCCACTTGAACTCTTTGTTCCATAAATGAAGTTTGATTATTCATAAATTTCACTTGATTTCACATAATTTTTCTTCTTTGGTTAGTGTAAACTTGGACAACATAGATGGCTTCTTCTTGTTGTTCATATTGCATGATTGAGGTTCATCAATTCATATCATGCATGCGGCTACAAAGAAAAATTACTTCTCATTACCATTCATTGACCAAATGCTCAACAGGTTAGCAGGAAATGAGTTTTTCTGCTTTCTAGATGGTTACTCCAGATATAACAAGATCATGATTGTACCGAAGGGCCAAGAGAAAACAACTTTCACATGTCCATAAGACACCTTTCCGTTTAGACGCATGCCCTTTGGATTGTGTAACGCACTAGGGATGTTTCAAAGATGCATGATGGCCATATTCTCAGACTATTTGGAACAATTCGTGGAAGCTTTTATGAATGATTTCTCAATATTTGGCAATTCATATGATGAATGCCTAGCCAATCTAGAACACGTACTTAGACGGTGTGAAGACACAAACTTGGTCCTGAATTGGGAAAAATGTCATTTCATGGTAACCGAGGGCATTATGTTGGGGCAAAAGATCTCTAAGGTTGGGTTAGAGGTTGATCAAGCTAAGATAGACGCCATCGCAAAGTTGTCGGGCCCTATAAATGTGAAAGCACTACAAAGCTTCTTAGGCCATGCAAAATTCTATAGAAGATTCATTCGAGGATTTTCATAGATTGCTCGGCCATTCAGCGCATTGTTGGAGGTTAACAGAGAATAGAATTTTGATGAGTCATGCCAACATGCATTTGAGTCACTCAAGCAAGCATTGATCACAGCTCCAATTCTAGTTGCTCCTATGCCCATTTGAATTGATGTGCGATGCAAACAACTATGCAGTCGGAGCTATACTGGGATAAAGAACAAAAAGAGTTATGCATCTCATATTTTATGCCAACAAGACTCTAAACAATTCTTAGGAAAGCTACACAACTACTAAGAAGAAAACGTTAGCAGTAGTCTTTGCGATGGACAAATTTAGAGCCTATCTAGTAGGCTCGACAGTCACGATCTATACTGATCATTCTGTGATCAAGTAACTAATGACCAAAAAGGATGCAAAACCACAACTCATTTGGTGGATTCTACTGTTGCAAGAATTTGACGTTGAGATTAAAGATAGGAAGGGTACGGAGAATCAGGTTGCAGACCACCTTTCGCAGCTGGAGAACAAAGAGGTCCAAAAAGGTTGGAGTGATATTGAAGAACGATTCCCTGATGAATAGCTTATGAACGTAGAAGGAAAGGAACCATGGTATGCATACATAGTAAATTACTTAGTTTGTAGCCAGTGGCCCAACGACTTTAATACACAGCAAAGAAAGAGATTAATGCACGAGAGTAAGTTTTACTGCTGGGATGAACCTTATCTATATAGATTAGATATGAGACACAGAGCATTTTAGCTAGTTGTCATGAAGCTCCTTATGGAGGACACTTTGGTGGACAAAGGACAGCCGCAAAAGTTCTTCAGAGTGGATATTTTTGTCCAACATTATTCAAAGATGCAAGGGCATATGCAGCACCATGTGATTGATGCCAATGAACGAGGAACATCTCTAAATATGAGATGACATTAAACTCTATCCTCGAAGTGGAGTTATTTGATGTAGGGGCATCGACTTCATGGGACCATTTCCCCCATCATGTGGCCATAAATACATTCTGGTGGCAGTTGACTACGTGTCAAAGTGAGTTGAAGTTATTGCATGTATGAAAAATGATGCGATTACTGTTTCAATTCTTGAAGTACATCTTTTCGCGTTTTGGAACGCCAAGGGCTATCATCAATGATGAAGGTACATATTATATAAATCACATAGTTGCTAGTTTGCTAACCAAGTTTGATGTCAAACACAGGGTTGCAACAGCATATCACCCACAAATCAATGGCCAAGCTGAAGTATTGAACTGGGAGATAAAGTCCATTCTTGAGAAGATAGGAATTTCAAGGAAAGACTGGACGTAGAGGCTAGATGAAGGCCTATGGACTTATAAAACAACATTTAAGACGCCCATTGGTATGTTTCCATATTCGTTGGCCTTTAGAAAGGCATGTCATCTCCTATTGGAATTAAAGCTATGTGGGCATTGAAGAAGCTGAATCAAGATATGGATGCAGTAGGAGAAGCAAGGAAGCTTCAATTAAATGAGCTAACGAAATTGGGGGCTAACAGCCTGATATGAATGGAGGAACCTTGAACATACAACATAAACATCAAGAATAAGCCATGCATGTTGTCCAAGTTTACACTTACCAAAGAAGAAGATTTATGTGAAGTTAAGTGGAATTTATGAAGCTTCATTTAATGAACAAAGACTTCAAGCTACTTCAAATGGGATGTCATTTACTCTTGAATGGTTACAAATGCATGGAATATGGATGAAAAATATTAATCTTGGATTTATTGTATTCACTAAATGTAATTTTAAATTTTGAGTCATTTTATGTATTTTTATGTTACATTTGGATCATGGTTTATAATGGTCATTAACTATGAGGGTTATAACTCATTGAATGGCTCATAGAATGTCTAGGGTCAGATTTTGAGGGCTACATAATGCCATGTAATTGTTCAAAAAAAGAGAGATGGAAGAGACTTGAAAATGTAGTAAAAGAGCCTTTGAGCTTTCTTTTAGCCTTGTGCTATGTTTCTTTTGCAATTCTATGGTGTTTAGGTTGCATGTCTAGAATCATTCAAGCTTGACTTGATCGATCTTGCTTGTGGAGTGGTTCATATGTCAAGGATCGATGGGAGCATGAAGCTTTGTCTGATTCGTAGTTTTGTAGATCATCTAAGTAATTCGTTGTCTAGCCATTTTTAGGGGCTGAGATCATCTTGATTTGGAGTGTTTGAGTTTGAGATCTAAAGGTCTTGTTCGTCGACAAGGTTGTTAGATCCAAATCCTCTAACGTTACTTATAAACGAGGGGTAGCGTGTGCGAGGCAGTGGCTAGGTGTGCAGGGCGTGTGCTACGAGATTTGTTGCCCATTTGAGGTTAGGTTAGCTAGGTGTGCGTGCTGCAGGGCTGTTGGACACACCTAGGGTTAGTTTTTCACTTTTGGACATTTTGGCTAATTTTTGCTTATCGATGAGCCTTTTTGAGCTAAAATGACTTAAAACATGTCATGAAGAGAATTTTAAGGATATTGACAAAAAGAATTAATTTATTCCAGGCCGGGAAGAGTTAGGGAAAGTATATAACCCATTAAGAGCCAGGACAAGTTGTGAGTGACCTAATTTCATTTAAAATGATTTATTCTTGCCATATTTTAGAATGCTCAGTTTATTCGCAGAATAATGAGATTTCTAGCATAAGTTGAATTTTGTAGAGCATGGGTTTCTTAATATGAGTTTGAACATGCTTTTACTTTATTTTGAGCATGAGGTTTTATAATATCGAGTTTTGTGAAAAGCATGTTAACTCATGTTAATAAATGATTTAGTATGCTTTATTTTCAAAAGGTGGTCCCCAATTCTGAAGGACATGGAGAAGGCATATGGGCAACTTAAATACAATAGATGGTCCCCAATTCCAAAGGACATAAATAAGGCATATAGGCAGTTTAAGCCCTAACTTGTAAGACATGTTTAGCCTTAGGGCAAAGTGATAACTTATAGAAATACAAGTTATTATAGTCACTATTTGAATTAATTAGAGTAACTTTAGAGCTAAATGCATGATTTTGGTAGTTGAATTGTGTAAAATGTATCACCATGCATTGGCACTATTTACAAAAGAAAATATCAGAAAAATTATGAGCTTTTCTGTTCTTAAAGCGGGATTACAAAGAAAAGAAGCACAAATGACCCAAGTACTAGAGACGAAACTGTTGCGAGAACAAATGGAAACCCATGCGTCGAGACTATGAGTTGAGATCATGCGTTGAGAAAAAGTAGATATGGACGCCTGGGTAAAAGCTGTCATGTCATTATGCAAAATGACAACACGTTATCAGATCATGGCAGAACCAATGGGCCGACAATGTGAAAAGTCTACGCAGCGAGGCAAGGAATTTAATGCAAAGGTGTCAGGTCATCATGAGTTTCAACTTTTCAATGCCTATAAATAGCCCAAAGCTTCTCCAGTCAAGGAGGGGGAGGAAAGAGAGAGAGAAACGAGTTCAAGAGGTGAAAGCTCTGCACAAATCCTCCTTCACCATAACTAGCCTCCATTTCGAGCTTTTCTGAGAGAAGGATTCTGAGAACTTTTAGAATCGTCTCCCAGTGAGTGAGAACCTTCACCCTATGAACTTTATGTATCAGATAGCAACCATCTCGAGCCTCCATGAAGCAAGACGTTGCCAGTGGCGGCTTGACGTCTTCCATTTCTGTTTTATCTCCATTTCCCTCCTTTTTACTTATGTTTTGTTAATGACATTCGAGAGAATGGTTTATTTTCTTAATATGAGTTTGATTGACGATTATCTTCCATCTATTTCCATATTAAATATCTTACACCATGTTGTTGAATGTTAAATGAGTTAGATGCTAGAGTTAGTTTTTCTTAAGCAATACGAAGTTTGTTACATCTTGATTAATGCATATCATTAGCTTGCATAGCTTTGTTTGACAAACAAATATAGTAAGCACGACTGTCTAGCTTGAGAGAGTAGATGGTTAATCTTTAGCATTTATCAAGACTAGATAAGGTGCAGAGATGTAGTTCATCTTTTGCCAATGCAAACTTATCATGCGTCTTAGAGATAAGATTAATATGGCGTCGAAACATCAAGAGATGGATTCACAGACTCAGTTTGTAGGTATGTACTTATACTTAGATAGGCTTAAGTAATAACTAGCTCCTGCGTTAACTCTACTTTTATCGCATGGTTCCATTCATTCTCAACACATGCTATCTGACACTAAACGACATTTAACTAACCATCGCCGCATCCACCTCATTGTTAGTTGTAGGAAATTTTATTCTTTCTTTATGTATAGTTTTAGATACATACAACCAACTCATGCACATATTACATCTATAGTTCATCGCATAATCATGCATCTATTCTCAACACCTAGTTATTACAAATCCCTGCGTTCGACCCTGGACTCACCAGGAAACCTATAAGAGCTTATACTTGGGCTTTTATAGGAAAACTTGCTTAATCATGATCATACTTGAGTAATTCTCGACGCATCTTTGTACGGAAATTATTAAATCTATTTTTGTGCAACAAGCTAAGAAACTCAATCTAAATCAAAAACAGAAATCCAACAACAAAAATTAAGCTAAGAAGAAGTCTATGTGTTATGCATTGAAAAGAGGAGTGGTGACCGAGAGTGAAAGAGCAAAAATGGTTAAGTGTTGGGCACGGCTATGCGTTGTTGAGGTAGAAGAGTTGTTATGTTTTGATAGAGTTACTATGTGTTGGAGGTGTAACAATGAAAAGTTGCTATGCGTTGAGGGTGTCACCATGCATTGAAGGTGTCACGTGTTGGAAGGGAAGTTGGAACTTGGCAGGAAAAAATTATACTTGACCTACCATGCGTTGGTAAGGTTAGTATGCGTTGGAGAGTGGCTGTATGCGTTGGGCTGCAGTTATGCGTTAACCGGTTCCAGGCGTTGAAGGCAGTAGTTGGGGATGTTGGCTGTGGGCGTTTGAGGTAGGATGAGTCGAGCGTGCTATGCGTTGGTAGTTGTTGTGGGCGTTTGAGGTAGGATGTGTCGAGCGTGCCATGCATTGGTGGTTGCTGTGGGCGTTTGAGGTAGGATGCATAGAGCGTGCTATGCGTTGGTGGTTACTATGGCCGTTTGAGGTTGGATGCGTCGAGCATGCTATACGTTGGTGTGTTGCTGTGGGCGTTTGAGGTAGGATGCGTCCAGCTTGCTATGTGTTGGTGTGTTGGCGAAAAATCTGCACCGGCCAACTTATTTTAAAAAGGAATGGAAGTGGAGGTTAAGTCGGCAGTATATATATATATATATATGAGTGGACCAAATATTTAATCATTTTAGACACTTTCCAGAGCTCGAGTCGGTTCCATTTTTCAGACAAACAACGAGGGAAGGTAGAAGAAGATGTTCATGTTGAATTCAAGTGAAATTCTATTCGTTGTGGTGGTGTAACTAAAGCTGGAACAGGAAGTTTGATTGTGGTCGTAAAGTCCGAGCATGGTCTAGTCATTGGAGAAGTGCGAGCTGAGGAAATGGAAGATAGGGCTGAAATTTTGAGGTTAGTAAGTTAACTCAATTCCTAACCATTTTTATGAAGGATATTTGAGTTAAATTTGAGAGGAAACATGTAAAATTGTAGGTGGAAGTGATTGCTATTGATTTGCTGGGAAATTGAGAGCAACAGAGGGCTATTTGAGAATATCTCTCAAACGGAGAAGAATCATGCTCTGAATTTCGAGGTAAGTTAGAGAACTTATGCCTTTACAAGTTTGTAGAAGGGAAGAAGTTTTGAATTTAGCTAGAAATACGATTTTTATCAGGTAGAAGTGGGAACAAAAAGGAAAGGAAGGAACTCTACTGTCAGGTGTCGCTGAGTAATAAAGTATAAATAGTGAGACGAGTGTTGCTGGAACGCGGGGGGCTTTCCATCTCATAAATCTCGCTGGGTTTCGCTAGGTCTCATTCCTCAGGTAAATCTCGCTAGTCTCGCTTATCCTGGTGTCGCTAGTGTCGCGTCCTATTGGGTATTTTTGCTAGTAATCTCGCTAGGAATGAGAAATCTCGTTGGTAATCTCGCTAGTGACACAAAACCTCGCTTATTATGTTTACTTTGGGAAAAAGGGGAGTCTCGGTGATGAATCATGATTAGAGTTTAATTATGCATACTTAACGATCATGTAAAGGAAGTTTAAGGAAAGCGTAACGTGAGGAATGTGTATTTACAGGCCAAGAAGAGCTCGGAAAGGCATATAATCCGCTCAGGGCCTCAGGACAAGTTGTGAGTGACACTTTTCTTTCTTTTAAAACGATTTTATTGAAAATGTTCAGTTTGGTGTTCTTGTGAGATATGGCTTTGAGATGAATTGTTTTCTTGAAAAGCATGATGTTTGATTATATTGTTCACAAGGCATTTTCTATTAAATGTTGAAAGGCATGTTGTGAAATGTTGTTTATTGTGAAATATCTGATTTTTCATGAAAGATTTTCATGTGAACTATTTATGTAAAATACTGGCTTCTAAAATGTTTTAGAGGAGGCTCAATGCTGAAGGACGTGAGAAGGCATGTGAGTTTCCCCAGGACCCAGTACTAAGGGACATGGAGAAGGTACTTGGGCAACCTGCCATATTCCTATGTGCAGATAGAGGTTGTGATGTTGGGTGTGTTGAGTCTTGCTCCACCTCAACTAAGGTTGTTTTTGACGTTGAGTGCGTTGAGTGTTGCTCCGCCTCAACTAAGGTTGTTTTCAATGTCCGGTGCATTGAGTCTTGCTCCGCCTTGCTAAGGAAAAATTTAAAACAAAAGAAGACTTGATGCGTTGTAGACGGTTTTATTAAATATGACTGGAAACGATGTTTTAAATGTGAACTCATGTGATTTGATTAAGTGGTTGGAAAGTATGATTTTTCAGAAATGATGATACAGATCTATGTTTACGCATATGGTGTTATAATTATTGTAATGCAAGCCTTGTACCTGTCTTTGGGAGAAGTAAGTAAGAAGAAAATATGGTTTGAGTAAAGTAATTGACCGAGTTGTGTGGGAGCAAAAATGGCTAAATGTTGGCCATGTGATGGGTGATTATGCATTGAGGGTATGTCTAAAGCTTGACAAGAATTTCCGCTGGTAGACATGCGTTGTAGCGGGCAGCTCTGCGTGGAAGTAGACGTGAAGGAAGGAGGGTGCAATAGGCCTTAGTCGAAATATGCGTTGAAGGCTACTAGTTTTACTATGTGTTAGAAGTCTGCATTGTTATGCGTTGAGATGGCCTATGCATTGAAGGATGGTATGTGTCGTGCATAGAAAAGGGGCTGAAAGGGCCATGCGGTAGTCGGCTATTCGACGTTGGGCAATCAGTAGCATGGTAAGTTGAGGCTATGCGTTGCCGAAGCCATGCGCAGAAGGTTGCGTTGGCTAATTCAAGAAGGAAGATGATGATAGAGCTAGTAAGTTGGTGATTTATATTGACATATAAGTGAGTGCATCTAATAATTAAACCCTTTTGGACATATTTTCGAACACAAATTGACTCCTTTTCACAGACGAACAACGAGGAGAGTGGAAGAAGGTGTTTATATCGAATTCAAGTAGAAGCCAGATCATTTTCATGGTGACTTTGAAGCTGGAACCAGAAGCTTGATTGTTGTTGATAATCTGGACACCAATCGGTATTTGAAGAAGAGTGAGCTGAGGAAGTTGAAGCTAGGACTGAAATTTTGAGGTTAGTATGTTGATTCAATCCTTAGCAACTTCCATGAAAGATGTTTAAGCTAAATCCGAGCAAAAATGTGTTAATTTCTAGGATGAAGTAATCGGAGTTGAATTGCTAGACAATTCAAGGCAGTCGAAGTCATTTGGGCATAATTCTGAAACAAAGACGAGTTATGGTCTGAAATTTTGAGGTAAGTTAGAAAACTCACTACTTTACAAGATTATAGAAGAGGGGAAGTTTTGATTTTGGTTGTAATATGGTTTTTAGCAGGATAAAGAAAGAGGTAGAACGGAAGGAAGGAAGCAGTGGTATCAGGTGTCGTTAAGACAGTGGTATCGCTAAGGAGCTGGAGAGTGAGCAGCGGAACGAGTGTCGCTGATAACGCAAAGAGCTTTGTGTCTCACAACTCTCGCGGAAGTCTCACTAGATATCGCTCCTTAAGGTAATCTCGCTAGACTAGTTCACTCCGTTTTCGTTAGTGCAGTACCCAGTGGTGTGATGTCGCTAGTAGTCTCGTTAGTGACATAGAGTATCGCTAGTTGTGATATTTTGAAAAAAGAGAGTCTCAGTGATGGAGTGAGAATGGTATATGAATATGTATACTTAATGATTATGGAAGGGGAGTTCAAAGAAAACCTAATGTGAGAAATGTGTTTTTACAGGCCAAGAAGAGCTCGAAAAAGTAAATAATCCGCTCGGGGCCTAAGACAAATCGTGAGTGACTTTCTATTTCATCCAAGGATTATTTCTAACATTGTGCAAGTGAAAACTAGTATGTCATATCAACTTCTGTATGCGTATTATCTAAATGCAATCCACGGTCGAGGGACCATGTGTGAAGGCCTATGGGGATATGATATATGATACACAGTGCTGAGGGACCATGGGTGAAGGCACTTGAGGAATTGATTGAGATGGATTCCAATGCCGAGGGACTGTAAGCACTGGCTTATAATACTAAGTGTTTGGACAAGGCAAGTGAAATGTGGCCATGCATTGTTAGAGAAAAGTAGCCAAGAGTGGAAGAGTTAAGCATGGGCCAAGACTATGCATTGATGAAGCAGAGAAGAGCATTGTTCTTTTCAGTGACCATGCATTGAAGGTGAAAATCACGAAGAGTCATGAGCTGAAGCAATCACTTGCGTTGGTAGAGAAATTGATCATTGGCGGGGAAGGAAATGTTTTTTTGAACAACTATGCATTGGTGAGGTTGCATGCGTTAAGGTCTCCATACGTTGGAGACGGATATAACTGATTGAATTGTATGCGTTGAAGGTAGGAGGCGTTGAGGACACCATGCGTTGAGGGTGGCCGTCTGCTGAGGGCATTGATGGTAGGCTGCGTTGAATGCCTTACCTTGAATTGAGAAGGGAAACCCCGTGCGCCAGCCTGCATAAGAGAGTTAAGTAGGCAGTATATATAGGTGAGTAGATTGAATATTTTATCATTTTTTGACATTTTCGAGAGCTTAAGTCGGTTTCATTCTTTAGAAAAACTACAAGGGAAGGTAGAAGAAGGTGTTCTTGTTGATTTCGGCTAGAAGTTTACTCGTTTTGGTATCAAAATCTAAGCTGGAACAACACGTTATTTGTGGAAGCACAAGTTGGACAGTATTGGATGTTTGGAGTGAAACGAATCGAGGAGATCGAGTTTAAAGCTGAAATTTTAAGGTTAGTAATTTAACTCTATTCTGAACAACTTTTATGAAGGATGTTTGAGTTGAAATGGAATAGAAACATGTAAACTTTTAGCTGGAAGTGACTGATAAGGAATTTCTGTACAATCTGTAGTAGTGCAGAGCAATCTTGCAATATTTGACGAACAAGGACAAGTTAAGCTACGAAAATTTGAGGTAAGCTAGAAAACATATATCTCTACAAGTTTGTAGAAGGAAAGATGTTCTAATTTTGACTGGAAATATGACTTTTAATCGACAAAAGTGAAGAACAAAAGGAAAATCCTCGTTTGGGCTTACTCTACATTAGTTCTCTGGGGTAGTTGTAAATACTCAGTTTATGTACATGTTTTTTCATACATGATCCTTGTAGTATAGTGAGAGTGGGTTTTGTTCAGTGTGTAAAGCAAATACCAGTTATCATAAATTATGAGTTGAGAAATCAAAATTTAGAGATTATGTTTAACTTATGATAATGCACGAGCATAAAGCTTTGTATAATTGATCTGGTATTGATTTATGTTTCAAGATATATGATGACGAGTGTGTGTAGGTCGCACCTACTTCTAGGTTAGGAAGGAAATCTGAGAGGGGGTGTGACATTTTGGTATCAGAGCATAAGGTTTTTGGCTGTGAGATCATGCATAGTAGTTAGGAACATGTAATAGTAAATTGATTACATACTATGTTATAGGAACATGCCCAGAGAAACCAGACGTGGTAGGCGAGAAGGCGCCGAGACATCGCGTGCTACCAGAGAGGAGAGGAAAATGTTTGAAGGAGAATCTAGTAATCCTCAGGCGAGTATTAATATGGAAGAACAAATTTTTAGCAGAATAGAACAGAGATTGGTAGCAATATGGAATCAGCTTAGGGAGATCCTGAGAAGAAGTTTGGGATAGAACAGTTTAAAGCCTTGAGTGCCCTAGTGTTTGAAGGCACCACAAATCCTGCAGAAGCTGAAGCATGGTTAAAATAAGATAGAGAAATGTTTTAGAGTTATGCGTTGTCCGGAAGACTGGAAGCTTGATTTGGCCACTTTCATGCTCCAGAAAGGGGCTGAAGATTGGTGGCGTTTGACTGAGCATCAGAACTTAAATGTAGGCTCTTTAACATGGGCAGACTTTAAGAAATCTTTTCAGGAAAAGTACTACCCTAAGTTCTATTGCGACGAGAAAAGGAAGTAATTTTTAAATCTAGTACAGGGGAATATGTCAGTTGCTGAATATAAGAAGAAATTCATCGAGCTTGCCAGGTATGCCCTGGCATTAGTAGCAGAAGAAGCAGATAAGTGCAAGCGATTCGAGGAAGGCTTGTGCAGTGAAATCCGGACTCCAGTGACGGCAAGCACAGAATGGACTGATTTTCCAAAATTAGTAGAAGCATCTATGAGAGTAGAGAAGAGTTTAGCGGGAGATGGAGCTGGCAGGGGTGGAAGTAGGATTGAGCAGACTTATTACTCATCTCAGGAGTAGACTTACCAAGGTGAGGGACGACGTTTTGCACCAGGAGTCTCTAATAAAGATGGTTTAAGGCCTGATCTAGTGGTTCATTCTTCCCAGGGAGACCAAAAGGAGGGAATATGCAGAAGGGACGAGGGAGGTTTCCTCAGACATCTGTACCTACAGGACAGTCGCAGTTCAGTCAACCTAATGAATCTAAGGCTAGCTCAGTACGGAAACCATACTGTAGTTCTTGTGGTAACAACCATTGGGGGCAGTGTTTTGCAAGGTCTGATGTTTGTTTTAATTCTGGACAATTAGGGCATTTTAAAAGAGATTGTCCTTAACCTAAAAAAGGAAGAGAAGCAACACAGAGAACTGTATCACAGACAGTAAACCAGCTTAGGCGGGAGATGGAAGCCGGGGAAGGGGATAGTGAAGGCCGACAGAGAGGTCATGTAAGGAGACCAAGACAGCAGGGACAGGTGTTTGCTTTGACACAACAGGAGGCCGAGACAGCACCAGATGTAGTCACGGGTATGCTCACTATTTGCTCTAAAAATGCGCATGTATTGATAGATTCAGGGACTACCCATTCATTTGTGTCTCGTGAATTTGCTGTGCATATAAATAGAAAACTAGAACCCTTGCCTGAAACATTGTTAGTGCATACCTCTATTGGGGAAACTATTGTGATAGAACATGCTTACTTTGAGTATGAAATTGTGATTAATGATGTGGTATGGTTGGCTAATCTGTTACCTCCAACATTATTGGAGTTTAATGTTATTCTGGGTATGGAATTTTTATCAAAATACCATGCGAAAGTTGATTGTTTCAAGAAAGAAGTGGGGTTAGTGAAATCTGATGGGATCGAGGTGGTTTTTAAAGAAAGGAGGCGAATTCTTCCTACCTGTGTAATTTCCGCCATAAAGGCCAGGAAGCTATTGAGTAAAGGATGTGAAGCATATTTAGCTCATGTAACGGAAGTTAAGTCAGAGAAGCTAAAACTAGAAGATGTACCGGTAGTGCAGGTGTCACACCCCCTCCCAAGTTTACCTACATACCCTGAAACGAGATGTGAGGACAGTATACATCACCCCTCTTGTGACGCATACCATCCGTCCCTTCACACACATTCTGAACTGCACCATGTAATCTTCACATTCTAAAACATATTAAACATCACATGTGGAAAAGTATATATAAGCCAAAACGAAATTCTCTCAACTCTTTTACATGTCCTTACACAACCCATAGTTCAACCCTTGGTAATTGTACATACATATCTACATGCCACCTAATTAAGGTTTAACATACAACTGACTCTTCAGCAAGTCGAATTATTCAGAGTCTCAAAGTTTAAGCAGGGCGAGTGGGAGTAGGCAAAGCACCAGAAACGTCCTTGCTACCTGGAGGGGAAAGAAAACATTGAAAACATGAGCTAAAGGCCCAGTGAGTGACAATTTTAACAAACCATTTTAGTTCGGAAATCATCATTAGTAAAACTATGTTCAACATCAAACATAAAACATGTAATCACTTCAAATACATTAGTTAAAACAACTTAATTGCCCTTATCACTTCATACATGATTCTCAGCAAATCATAAGAAAACAGTTTAGGTGCAGTACTTTTCCCTTAGTTGAAGTGGAGCAAAACTCAACACCCCAACGTCGAAAGCAAATAAGGCTCGATGCGGAGCAAGACTCAACGCACCAGCATATAACCTCTATGTGCACATAGGAATATGGCGGGTTGCCCAAGTACCTTCTCATGTCCTTGAGTACAGGGTCCCGAGGAAACTCACATGCCTTGCTAGCATTGAGCCTCCTTTAAAACATTTTACAGGCGGGTTGTCCAAGTACTGGGTCCTGGGGAAACTCACATCATGTGGTTCATTCAAACCGTTCGTATACAAATCGTTCATAAGAATACAGGGCAATTATTATATCAATAACATTTCATAAACATGCTTTTCAATAGCTTTAAGAACGTAATGTATGCCTCATAACGCATTTAATCACAAATTCACATTTCATTAGAAAACCGAACTATCATGTTCAACAAATCGTTTAAAAGTAAAAGAAGTGTCACTCACAATTCTTCCTAGGCCTTGAGTGGATTATACGCCTCCCCTATTTCCTCTTGGCCTGAAATAGATATTTCCTTTGTTATACTTCTTTTCCATTCACAAGAACGTAAACAACAACTTATCATATGCTCGGTGTTTATAGCACATCATGTGGTTAGGCTTTCATTAGTTTAATCTCAAGCCTTAACTCTAAAGCTATAACTACAAGTTGTCCCTTACCCTTCTGCTATACCTTGATTTCCATGAACACTTTACGTGCAGCTCACTTGCTTTTATATCAACACTTGAGCCTTAGTTTCTACTTCACAAAGCTGACTGTTACAGCTTGATGTCTCTACTTAATCCCTGCTAAAAATGCATTTCCAGCCCATATTAAGACATTTTCTCTTCTATGAACTTGTAAAGAATTGAGTTCCACAGCTTACCTCAAAATTTCAGGGCTTAACTCTTTTTCGTTCTCCAGTTATGCCAAAATTACTCCGTGTTGCTCCGGCTTGCATAGCAGTTTTGTAGTTGCTGCTTTTACCTAAAGATTCATGTTGTTAACCTCAATTTCAGCCCCAAACTCGGCTTCCTTGAGTCATTCTACTCCAAACATCGACCACTGTTTAGTCTGTGCGTCTGCAATCAATCCTCTGTTCCAGCTCGGATTTGAGCACCAAAACAGGTAGAATTTCGCCCAAAAACTATAAGAACACCTTCCTCTTCCTTCTCTGGTGGTTTCTCTGAAAGATGGAACTGACTTAAGTTCTCAAAATGTCTAAAAATAACTAAACTCACCTATATATGTACTGCCGACTTATCCCTCACAAGTACCAAGATGATAATGTCGACTTACCCCTCACCGTAGGTTGGCGCTGGTCTTTCCTTCGACGCAAGGCACTCATGTCTATGTTCTCCTCTAGCGTCTTCAGCAACTAACCATTCCCAACGCATGGTGTTCTCGGCGCCTCTTACTTCCGACGCATACAACATAGTCACTCACATCACTAGCTTCATCGCGTCAAGACCGTTCTGTCTTGGACGCAATGTGACTTCAGCGCATGGCTATCTTCGACGCGTGGTAACTTCAACGCATGGTTCAAGCATATTTCTTTCCCCGTCAATGATCACTTATTCTTCAATGCGGCGACTGCTTCAGTTCACACCCTTTGTGATTCAATCAATAACGCATGGTTTCTCAAATAATTCAATCTCCCACTACATTCACCAACGCATGGTCTTTGTCAACACTTAACCAAAATTTTGCTACTTTTCCTCCAGCAACGCATATCCTCAATCGCATTGCTCTCTCCAACACTTGGTTTTACAAGTCAGTACTTACAGCAGGAGTTCCCTGATGTGTTTCCCGAGGAATTGTTAGGATTACCACCTGATAGAGAGGTGGAGTTTACTATTGATTTAGTTCCTAGAACAACACCTATTTCATAGGCACCATATCGTATGGCACCATCGGAATTGAAAGAGTTGAAGGTGCAGTTACAGGAGTTAGTAGATAAAGGGTACATTAGACCAAGTGTATCCCCATGGGGTGCACCGGTGTTGTTCGTGAAGAAAAAGGATGGTACTCTAAGACTGTGCATTGATTATCGTCAATTGAATAAGGTAACTATGTGCAACAAATATCCTTTGCCTCATATTGATGATTTGTTTGATCAACTTAGAGGGGCATTGGCATTCTCAAAGATAGACCTAAGATCTGGATACCATCAGTTGAAGGTTAGGGAGACAGATATACCGAAAACAGCTTTTAGAACGAGATACGGACATTACGAATTTCTCGTAATGCCTTTTGGTCTGACAAATGCCCCAATAGTTTTTATGGACTTAATGAACAGGATTTTCCATCCTTATCTGGACCAGTTTGTAATTGTGTTTAGTTTGTAATTGTGTTTATTGATGACATTCAGGTGTACTCTGGAAGTAAAAGTGAACATGTGGAGCATCTTAGGACCGTTTTGCAGGTTCTGAGAGAAAAGAAATTATATGCGAAGTTTAGTAAATGCGAGTTCTGGTTGAAACAAGTAATGTTCCTTGTGCATATTGTTTCAGTTGCAAGAGTATGTGTAGATCCTCAGAAGACTGAAACAATTACCAAGTAGGAGCAGCGAAAGATTGTATCGGAGGTTCGTAGTTTTCTGGGACTCGCAGGATATTGTCGGCGTTTTGTGCAGGGATTTTCTAAGATAGCATTGCCGCTGACCCACTTGACAAAGAAGAATACTAAATTTGAGTGGAATGAGGAATGTAAATGAAGTTTCCGAGAGCTAAAGACAAGATTGGTGACAGCACCTATTCTGGCACTTCCGGAGACGGGAAAGGAGTTCGAAGTGTATTGTGATGCCTCTCATCAGAGGTTAGGTTGTGTACTGATGCAGGAAAGTAGAGTTATAGCCTATGCCTTTAGGCAGTTGAGACCACATGAGGTTAATTACCCTACCCACGACCTGGAACTGGCAGCGGTGGTGTTGGCATTAAAGATATGGCAGCATTATTTATTCAGAGAGAAGTGCCATATCTATACAGATCATAAAAGTTTGAAATACATCTTTGATCAGAAAGAACTCAACATGAGACAAAGGAGGTGGTTAGAATTGATCAAAGATTATGACTGTACCATAAATTATCATCCAGGAAAAGCAAATGTTGTAGATGACGCGTTAAGCAGGAAAAGCAGAAGTGTAGCCAGGAGAGTGAATGCAATCAGAGCGGTGGTATTACAAGAATTTAAAGATAATGCAGCTAGCTTGAGTGTAACAAGAACAGGAGCTTTACTAGCACAGTTTCAGTTGAGACTTAAACTTGTGGATGAGATGACAAGAAAACAATCAGAAGATCTTGAAATGAAGAAGTTGATGGAAGAAGTAAGAGCACAGCGGAGATCAAATTATAAGCTCAGGTCTAATGGTGTGCTTTTGAAACAAGGTAGAACTTGTGTGCCAAGGAATGAAAAAATTAAACAGTTAATTTTGGAAGAGGCACATAGTTCGGCATACGCTATGCATCTTGGTAGTACCAAGATGTATAGAACACTACGAAGATTTTATTGGTGGCCGAGTATGAAAAAGGAGATAGTTGAGTATGTGGCCAAGTGTTTAATCTGCCAACAGGTCAAACCCGAACGTCAAAAGCCAGCAGGATTGCTACATCCACTTCCCGTTCCTGAGTGGAAATGGGAACATATTACTATGGACTTTCTATTTGGATTGCCGAGAACAACAACAGGTATGGAAAGTGGATGGGTAATAGTAGACCAACTGACCAAGACAGCACAATTTCTACCAGTTAAGACAACATTTACCCTGGACAGATTAACACAGCTTTATGTGGACAGAATTGTGAGTCAGTATGGTGCACCAGTAACTGTAGTATCTGATAGAGACCCTAGATTTACTTCTAAGTTATGGGGAAGTTTGCAGAAGGCGCTATGAACCAAGTTGCAATTTAGTACTGCTTTTCATCTTCAAACTGATGGACAGTCAGAGAGGACGATACAAACTTTAGAAGATATGTTACGAGCCTGTGTACTACAGTTTAAGGGTAGCTGGGACGAATATTTGTCTTTGATGGAATTTGCTTATAATAATAGCTACCAAGCGAGTATTGGAATGGCACCATATGAAGCACTCTATGGTAGATCGTGCAGAACTCCGGTGTGCTGGGCAGAAATGGGTAAAAGGAAGTTGATTGGGCTGGAAATTGTGCAATCTACAACAGAAAAAGTGAAGTTGATTAAAGCTAACCTTAAAGCGGCCAGGGACTCACAGAAAAGTTATGAAGATAAAAGGAGAAAGGACCTTGAATTTGAGGTCGGTGATAAAGTATTCTTAAAATTATCACCATGGAAAGGGATCCTAAGATTTGGTAAAAGAGGGAAGTTGAACCCTAGGTATATAGGACCCTTTGAAATCTTGGAAAGAGTGGGACCCATGGCCTATCAACTAGCACTACCAATGGAAATGTCCAGGATACATAACGTATTCCACATTTCAGTTTTAAGGCAGTATGTTCCAGATCCTAATCACGTGTTAGAAATACAACCACTGGAGCTTTATGAAGATTTGAGTTATGAAGAGAAACCTGTGCAGATATTAGATGAAAAGAAACAGGTGCTAAGGACTAAAGTAATTCCATTGGTTAAAGTTTTATGGAGAAATCATGAGATAGAAGAAGCAACATGGGAACCAAAGGAGCAAATGATGAAACAATATCCACATCTATTTGTTTAGGAATTGACTATTTGTTGATTTCAAGGACGAAATCTTTGTGAGGAGGTGGTAATTGTAAGCCCCGTACCTGTCTTTAGGAGAAGGTAAGTAAGAAGAAAATATGGTTTTAGTAAAGTAATTGACCGAGTTGTGTGGGAGCAAAAATGGCTAAGTGGTTGCCATGCATTGAAGAGGGCAGCTCGGCTGGTAGACATGCATTGAAGAGGGCAGCTCGGAGTGGAAGTAGATGTGAAGGAAGGAGGGTGCAATAGGCGTTAGTGGAAGTATGCGTTGAAGGCTACTAATTTTACTATGTGTTAGAAGTTGGCATTGCTATGCGTTGAGATAGCCTATGCATTGAAGGATGGTATGCATCGGTGCATAGAAAAGAGGCCAAGAGGGCCATGCGGTAGTCGGCTATTCGACGTTGGGCAATCAGTAGCATAGTAAGTTGAGGCTATGCGTTGCCGAAGCCATGCGCAGAAGGTTGCGTTGGCTAATTCAAGAAGGAAGATGATGGTAAAGCTGGTAAGTCGGTGATTTATATTGACATATAAGTGAGTGCATCGAATAATTAAACCCTTTTGGGCATATTTTCAAACTCAGATTGACTCCATTTTGCAGACGAACAATGAGAAGAGGTGGAATAAGGTGTTTATATCGAATTCAAGTAGAAACCAGATCATTTTCATGGTGACTTTGAAGCTGGAACTAGAAGCTTGATTGTTGTTGATAATCTGGACACCAATCGGTAATTGAAGAAGAGTGAGCTGAGGAAGTTGAAGCTAGGACTGAAATTTTCAGGTTAGTATGTTGGTCCAATCCTTAGCAACTTCCATGAAGGATGTTTAAGCTAAATCCGAGCAAAAATGTGTTAATTTCTAGGAGGAAGTAATCGGAGTTGAATTGCTAGACAATTCAAGGCAGTCGAAGTCATTTGGGAATAGTTCTCAAACGAAGACGAGTTATGGTCTGAAATTTTGAGGTAAGTTAGAAAACTCACTACTTTACAAGATTATAGAAGAGGGGAAGTTCTGATTTTGGCTGTAATATGGTTTTTAGCAGGAAAAAGAAAGAGTTAGAACGGAAGGAAGGAAGCAGTGGTATCAGGTGTCGTTAAGACAGTGGTATCGCTAAGGAGGTGGAGAGTGAGCAGCGGAATGAGTGTCGCTGATAACGCAAAGAGCTTTGCATCTCACAACTCTCGCGGAAGTCTCGCTGGGTATTGCTCCTTAAGGTAATCTCGCTAGTCTAGTTCACTCCGGTTTCGCTAGTGCGGTACCCAGTGGTGTGATTTCGCTGGTAGTCTCGCTAGTGACATAGAGTATCGCTAGTTGTGAATATTTTGGAAAAAGAGAGTCTCAGTGATGGAGTGAGAATGGTATATGAATATGCATACTTAATGATTATGGAAAGGGAGTTCAAAGAAAACCTAATGTGAGAAATGTGCTTTTACAGGCTAAGAAGAGCTTGGAAAAGCATATAATTCGCTCGGGGCCTAAGACAAATCGTGAGTGACTTTCTATTTTATCTAAGGATTATTTCTAACATTGTGCAAGTGAAAACTAGTATGTCATATGAACTCCTGTATGCGTGTTATCTAAATGCAATCCATGACCGAGGGACCATGTGTGAAGGCCTATGGGGATATGATATATGATACACAGGTTTGAGGGAGCATGGGTGAAGGCACTTGAGGAATTGATTGAGATGGATTCCAATGCCGAGGGACCTTGTGAGAAGGCATATGGAAAACCAGTATATGATGACTCGGTGTTGAGGGACCATGAGTGAAGGCACTTGAGCAGTGGATTGATATGGAACTTAGTGTTGAGGGACAATATGAGAAAGCACTTGAGAGTTGAAACGCCGAAGGACGAAATGTGAAGGTGTGTGAATATATGAATAATAGGTATTGGATTATAAGGTTAATTGTGTTGAGCTTTGCTTCGCTACCTCTTGGAAAGATATTTATGTTATATTGTTAAATGACATGAGTGACCTAGGAATTTGTAGTAATAAAATATATAGTAGTTATTATGATCAGTATTAACTCAAGGATTTAATTGTAGTTGGATAACTTAGTCACTCACTGGGGTTTAGGCTCACGCTTTCTTGTTTATTGTTGTTCATTTCCAGTAGCGAGCGTGTCCGGGATGCCTAGCCTATAGAAGATCCTCGTTTGGGCTTACTCTACATTAGTTCTTTGGGGTAGTTGTAAATACTCAGTTTATGTACATGTTTTTGTCATACATGATCTTTATAGTATAGTGAGAGTGGGTTTTGTCTAGTGTGTAGAGCAAATACCTGTTATGATAAATTATGAGTTGGGAAATTTGAATTTAGAGATTATGTTTAACTTATGATAATGCACTAGCATAAAGCTTTGTATAATTGATCTGGTATTGATTTATGTTTCAAGATATATGATGACGAGTGTGTGTAGGTTGCACCTATTTCTAGGTTAGGAAGGAAATCCGGGAGGGGGTGTGACATGTAACATGCCTATTTTCGAACAAAAGATAATTTTACAAAACAAGTCACTCACGGGGCTCTTAGCTCTCGCTTTCCATGTTTTATTTTCCTCCCAGGTAGTGAGGACGTTCCCGGTGCTTAGCCTACTCCAACTCACCTTGCCTAAGCTTCGAGTTTTCAGAAATTAGTCACATTTGAAGAGTTGTATGTGTATATAACCTTATACAGGTAGCATGTAGACCTAGTTGTACATATATTGAAATGTGAGATAGGATGTTGTATAAGTATATTGTGAATAAGTTGAAAGTTTAATTATATAAATATAAGTACTCATAGTTTTGGTTGTATAAAGAGATATGTATGTTATGAATTGTCAAGATTATCAGGTACAAATGGACTGTATACGTCACAAAAGGGGTGATGTTTACTGTCCTCACATCTCCTCTCGAGTTGAGTAGGGTAATCGGCGAGGGGGTGTGACAGGCAGCTTTAATATTGGGACCCCGGTATTGAAGTACTAGAGAAGGTACACGGGAAATTCGACACTATTGTGTTGAGAAGGGTATGACGAGATTATTCCATCCCATCTAAGGATGTTTTCTACGTTGGGGGTGTTGTTAACTTAACTCTGACTAAGGTTGTTTTCGACGTTAAGCAATGTTGAGTTTACTCCACCTCAAATGTCTATAAGCTTCCAAAAGCTTTATTATTTGATTATCAAGCATGATTTCATTAAGCTTTTAAGCCAAGTGTTACACCCCCTCCCAGATTCCCTTCCTAACCTAGAAGTAGGTGCGACCTACACACACTCGTCATCATATATCTTGAAACATAAATCAATACCAGATCAATTATACAAAGCTTTATGCTAATGAAACATCATAAGTTAAACATAATTTCTAAATTCAGATTTCTCAACTCATAATTTATCATAACAGGTATTTGTTCAACACACAGTACAAAACCCACTCTCGTTATACCACAAGGATCATGTATGACAAAACATGTACATAAACTGAGTATTTACAACTATCCCAGAGAACTAATGCAAAGTAAGCCCAGACGAGGATCTTCTGTAGGCTAGGTGTCTTGAGCATGCTTGTCCAGGGAGTGTTTGCCTATGGCCGCATGCCCAAACCATCCTCAACCACCCTGTATTTATGTCTTGTAAGTAGCTTAGGAAGTTGTTTTCATTTTCATGTTGTTTTCCTTTCGAGTGACGTTTCGCCAGTTTTGATATGCAAGGCTGGTAGACTAGTTTTTGCTTAGAATGTACTATAGGGGAACCCCACTAGTTGACTCCCCGACCAAGTATTGTCGTACTCTTTGCAAACAAGCTTTCTTGCAATTGTCAATCCTCAATGCTTTATTTAATGATGTTTTCAAAGGTTTCCCTCTCTCTCATTTTATAAAACCATTTTCTCTCAAAACTCGAGTAGAGGCTACATCATACCCAGAGTTTACCCGTGACCCACAATTTTTGTACGGCTGACTTGCTCGCTGGGTTAGAGTAGTGCTGCACAATTGCCCGTCCCATATTCGAAAGTAAGCGATTGTGACAAGTGGTACCAGAGCTTAGTTAGGTCTTTGGCTGTCAAGTACCGCTATCATACGACAGTAAAGCAACTGAACAAGTCGCAGTCTGAGCGTCTTACTGAGATAGAAGAGCAATGGCTATATCTAAGGGAAGTTCCCGACGATGTGAGATTCATCCAAGCCCAATTAGAAGGGTTGGATGAGAAGGTCAGAGAAATTGATGCGCTAAACGCTCGAGTAGACGCGCTACCAATCACCGAGTTGATGCTAAGGGTCGACTCTTTGGAACACAAAACTACATGTCCTGGTGGTTTTGAACATGGAGACAGCTCCACAAGCTCTGTCGCACATATGGAAGAATGTGTCGAAGAGCTCGATAGCTCCCACAAGGTCATGTTAAAGCTGTTTAACGACTTGACCGACGATTTCAGAGCAACTGTGGAAGCCATCAGGGCTGAGATAGCCGAGATGAAGACTCAGGTCAACTTAACGATGCGAGCTGTGGGGAAGCAAACCCCGAATAAAACGCTTGCTATGCCCAACAAATTCAAGATCCCGGAAACCAAGGCCTTTAGTCGGAACCGCGACGCTAAGGAATTGGAGAACTTCATCTTTGACATGGATCAGTACTTCAAAGTAAGTGGAACCGTGTCAGAGGAAGTCAAGGTCACGTTAGCCTCCATGCATCTCTCCGACGATGCAAAATTATGGTGGAGATCCAAAGTTAGTGATGTCCAAGATGGTCGATGTACCATCGATACGTGGGGAGATTTTAAGAAAGAGTTGAGGGCTCAGTTCTTCCCCGAAAACGTGGAGTTCATAGCGAGGAGGAAGCTAAGGGAACTCAAACACACGGGAACTATCCATGAGTACGTGAAACAGTTCTCCGCTGTTATGTTAGACATCCGAGATATGTCTGAGAAGGATAAGGTGTTCTGTTTTGTCGAGGGCTTAAAGCCATGGGCCAAGACTAAACTCTACAAGCAGAAAGTACAAGACCTGGCCTCCGCCCTGGCTACTGCCGAGAGACTGTTAGACTATAGTGGTGATCAAGCGCCACAAAAGAAGAACACGGCGCCCCCGAATACTGGGTATAAGGCCACAAAATCCAACCCTGCGAAGAGCTTCAATTCGGAAAGGAAGTCGCAAGCCTCAAGAACAGGCCCCTCCCGGGGGCCCTATCCAGCCGGCTAGAACCAACCCAGACCCATTTCTTGTTTTTATGCAAAGGCCCCCACCGAATAGCCGAGTGTCCACATTGGGGCGCCTTGACGGCCTTACAGGCCTCAGTTCAAAGTTGTAACGAACCTGAGACGGAAGCAGAGGCGGAAAGAGATGAAGATGAGGAAACCCCTAGAATGGGAGGATTAAAGTTCTTGTCCGCAATTCAGAAGAAAACTTCCCGCCAGAAAGATACAGTAGAAAAGGGACTTATGTTTATTGAAGCAAACATCAACTCCAAACCTGTTAGAGGCACCATGGTAGACTCTGGTGCAACACACAACTTCATTTTTGAACAGGAAGCCCGCCGCTTAGAACTCAAAATTGAGAAAGACACGGGTAAGATGAAAATCGTTAATTCGGAAGCCCTATGAATTGTCGGAGTGTCCAAGAGGGTACCCTTACAGCTAGCTGGGTGGACTGGGAATGTCGATCTGGTCGTGGTACGAATGGATGACTTTGACGTTGTGCTCAGAGGAGTTCCTCTTGGAACACAAAGTCATCCCCATGCCTTTGGCCAAGTGCCTAATTGTCACTAGCAGTAATCCCACAGTGGTCTCAGCAGATATAAAGCAGCCTAGTGGAGTAAGAATGATTTCTGCCCTACAGTTGAAGAAAGGTCTCAGTCGAGAGGAACCCACCTTCATGGCTATCCCAGTGGCCGACGAGATCACCGGGACCAAGTTCGTCCCTCTAGAAATCCAAGAAATCCTGAACGAGTATGTTGATGTTATGCCACAAAGTTTACCAAAGTCTTTACCTCCGTGACGTGGGATTGATCACGAGATTGAACTTGTCCCTGGAGCCAAACCTCCAGCGAAGAACGCATACAGGATGGCCGCTCCCCCCCCCCCCCCCCCCCCCCCCCCCCC
>QLSR01000360.1:180098-266099 GCA_031780015.1 Citrullus colocynthis
CCCCCCCCCCCCCCCCCCCCGCGGAACTAGCTGAGCTAAGAAAGCAGTTGGATGAGTTGCTAAATATGGGATTCATTCGCCCTGCAAAAGCACCATATGGGGCCCCAGTGCTGTTCTAGAAGAAGAAGGACGGAACGCTACGACTGTGTATCGATTATAGGGCTCTAAACAAAGTAACAATTCGGAACAAGTACCCCTTACTGATCATCACTGATCTATTTAACCAGTTGAACGGAGCCCGATACTTTATGAAACTTGACCTTAGGTCAGGGTACTACCAAGTTCGCATCGCCCAGGGGGACGAACCGAAGACCACCTGTGTGATTAGATATGGGGCCTTCGAATTCCTCGTGATGCCCTTTGGACTCACCAACGCGCTAGTCACGTTTTGTACACTGATGAACCAAGTATTCCACAAATATCTCGATCAGTTTATAGTGGTCTACCTCGACGACATTGTGGTGTATAGTCCCACTCTGGAAGAACACAAAGTTCACCCCGATTAGTCTTTGATAAACTACGGCAGAATCAACTCTATGTGAAGAAAGAGAAGTGTGCTTTCGCCCAAAAGCATATTAACTTCTTGGGCCATGTGATCGAACATGGGAAGATCAGGATGGACAGTGACAAGTTGAAAGCCATCCAGGATTGGAGAGTTCCTGCCTCTGTGTTCGAGTTTCGCTCTTTCTTGGGTCTAGTAAATTACTACCGTCGTTTCATCGAAGGATTTTCAAGAAGAGCTGCTCCCCTGACTGAGTTGTTGAAGAAAGACACCACCTGGCAGTGGTCGGCCGAATGTCAATCGACCTTCGAAGAGCTTAAAGCTACTATGATGAGGGGCCCTATCATCGGTCTGGTTGACGTCACTAAACCGTTTGAGGTAGAGACAGACGCTTCGGAATATGCCCTCGGAGGCATCCTTCTCCAAGAAGGCCACCCGATAGCTTACGAAAGTCGGAAACTCAATAGCGTAGAAAGAAGATACACTGTCTCTGAGAAAGAAATGCTGGCCGTGGTCCACTACCTGAGAGTCTGAAGGCAATACTTGCTGGGATTGTGCTTCGGAGTTAAGACTGACAATACTGCGATTAGCCATTTTTCTAGACAGCCAAAATTAACATCAAAGCAAGCGCGGTGGCAAGAGTTTCTAGCCGAATTTGACTTCAGTTTCGAACACAAGACGGGGAGAAGCAACCAGGTCGCCGATGCCTTTAGCCGAAAGGGCGAGCATGCAGCCATGTGCGTGTTGGGCCATATTCAATCAAGCAAGGCCAATGGATCGATGTGGGAGATCATCAAAGAATTTTTGCAAAAAGACCTTTCCGCTCAGGCTGTAGTATCCTTAGCGAAAGCTGGCAAGACCATACAATTCTGGATCAAGGGAGACTTGTTGTTGACAAAAGGGAACCGGTTGTATGTCCCTACAGCAGGAGACCTGAGGAAGAAGTTGTTACACGAATGTCATGACACCTTGTGGGCAGGCCATCCAGGATGGCAAAGAACCTATGCACTACTGAAGAATGGCTACTTCTGACCCAGTATGCGAGACGATGTCATACAGTACATTAAGACCTGCCTCATTTGCCAATAAGACAAGGTCGAGAGAGCGAAAAATTGACGGGCTCCTCGAACCCCTGCCAGTGCCATCCAGACCATGGGAGAGTGTGTCCATGGATTTCATCACCCATCTGCCTAAGGTGGGCGAGCACGAAGCCATCTTAGTTATCATTGATTGGTTTTCAAAGTATGCCACCTTCATAGCTACCCCAAAACTATGCTCTGCCGAAATGACAGCCCAATTGTTCTTCAAACACGTGGTGAAGCTATGGGGAATTCCAGCCAGTATTGTCAACGACAGGGATGGCAGGTTCATAGGCACCTTCCGGACTGAACTATTTTCCTTCTTAGGGACAAGCCTGAACATATCCTCAAGTTACCACCCCCAAACAGATGGCCAGACAGAAAGGTTTAACTGCCTGCTCAAAGAGTATTTACGTCACTTTGTCGACGCTCGGCAAAAGAATTGGGTGCAATTGTTAGACGTGGCCAAGTTCTGCTTCAATTGCCAAACAAGCTCATCAACAGGGACGAGTCCCTTTGAAGTTGTAAGCGGAAGACAACCCTTTTTGCCCCACATTATTGATCATCCGTACGCAGGAAAGAACCCCCAAGCCCACAACTTTACAAAGTAGTGGAAACAGACCATTGAGATTGCACGAGCCTACTTGGAGAAAGCCTCCAAGCACACGAAGAAGTGGGCGGATGAGAAGCGACGCCCCCTTGAGTTTCGAGTAGGGGATCAGGTTCTGATCAAGTTGAGACCCAAACAGATTCGATTCTGAAGCTGGAAGGACCAACGCCTCGTCAGGAAGTATGAAGGTCCAGTAGAAGTCTTGAAGAAGGTCGGGAACGCTTCATATAGAGTGGTGTTGCCCACATGGATGAAAATTCACCCAGTAATTCATGTAAGCAACCTCAAACCCTATCACCCCGACCCCAATGATGGTAGCCGCAATGTCACTGTTTGGCCAGATATCGACCTCAAGCACACATGCGAGAAGGAAGTTGAAGAGATCCTCGCAGACAGAGTCAGGAAAGTTGGAAGACCTGTTCGGAGAGTCCTCGAGTTCCTTGTCAAGTGGAAAAATCTCCCCGCAGAAGAAACGAGTTGGGAACGCCTTGAAGATTTGGAAGCGTGGAAGCCGAAGATTGAAGAGTTCAAGCTCCGCCAGTCTACAGAGACTTCAACTGTTTAAGTGGGGGAGAGTGTCTTGAGCATGCTTGTCCAGGGAGTGTTTGCCTATGGCCGCATGCCCAAATCACCCTCAACCACCCTGTATTTATGTCTAGTAAGTAGCTTAGGAAGTTGTTTTCGTTTTCATGTTGTTTTCATTTTGAGTGATGTTTCGCGAGTTTTGATATGCAAGGCTGGCAGACTAGGTTTTGCTTAGAATGTACTATAGGGGAACCCCACTAGTTGACTCCCTGACCAAGTATTGTCGTACTCTTTGCAAACAAGCTTTCTTGCAATTGTCAGTCCTTAATGCTTTATTTAATGATGTTTTCAAAGCTTTCCCTCTCTCTCGTTTTATAAAACCATTTTCTCTCAAAACGCGAGTAGAGGCTACATCATACCCTGAGTTTACCCACGACCGACGGTTTTTGTACAGCTGACTTGCTCGCCGGGTTAGAGCAGTGCCACACAATCACCAGTCCCGTATTCGAAAGAAAGCAATTGTGACACTAGGCATCCCAAACACGCTTGCTACCTGAAACAAACAACAATAAACAAGAAAGCGTGAGCCTAAAGCCCAGTGAGTGACTAAATTATCCAATTACAATTAAATCCTTGAATTAATACTGATCATAATAACTACTATGTATTTCATAAGTACAGATTCCTACGTCACCCATGCCATTCAACAAATATAATATAAATATCTTTCCAAGAGGTAGCGGAGCAAAGCTCAACTTACTTAACCTCATGAACCAATTCTCATTATCCATACATTCACACGCCTTCACATTTCATCCCTCGGCGTTTCTACTCTCAAGTGCTTTCTCAGGATGTCCTTTAGCACTAAGTTCCAAATCAATCTACTGCTCAAGTGCCTTTACTTGTGGTCCCTTAGCACCGAGCCATCATGTACTGGTTTTCCATATGCCTTCTCACAAGGTCCTTCGGCATTGGAATCCATCTCAATTAATTCCTCAAGTGCCTTCACCCATGGTCCCTCAGCACTGTGTATCATATATCGTATCCCCATAGGCCTTCACACATGGTCCTTCGTCCGTGGATTGCATTTAGATAACATGCATACAGGAGTTCATATGATGTACTCGTTTTCACTTGCACAATGTTAGAAATAATCCTTGGATGAAATAGAAAGTCACTCACAATTTGTCTTAGGTCTCGAGCGGATTATATGTTTTTTCGAGCTCTTCTTGGCCTGTAAAAACACATTTCTCACATTAGGTTTTCTTTTAACTCCCTCTCCATAATTATTAAGTATGCATATACATATATCATTCTGACTCCATCACTAAAACTCTCTTTTTCCAAAATATTCATAACTAGTGATACTCTATGTCACTAGCGAGACTACCAGCGAAATCACACCATTGGGTACTGCACTAGCGAAATCGGAGTGTATTAGACTAGCGAGGTTACCTAGGAGCGATACCCAGCGAGACTTCCGCGAGAGTTGTGAGATGCAAAGCTCTTTGGGTTATCAGCGACAATCGTTCCGCTGCTCACTCTCCAGCTCCTTAGCGATACCACTGTCTTAACGACACCTGATACCACTGCTTCGTTCCTTCCCTTCTAACTCTTTCTTTATCCTGCTAAAAACCATATTATAGCCAAAATCAGAACTTGCCCTCTTGTACAATCTTGTAAAGTAATGAGTTTTCTAGCTTACTTCAAAATTTCAGATCATAACTCGTCTTCGTTTGAGAACTATTCCCAAATAACTCCGACTGCCATGAATTGTCTAGCAATTCAACTCCGATTACTTCCTCTTAGAAATTAACACATTTTTGCTCGGATTTAGCTTAAACATCCTTCATGGAAGTTGCTAAGAATTAAATCAACTTACTAACCTCAAAATTTCAGTCCTAGCTTCAACTTCATTAACTTACTCTCCTTCAAATACCGATTGGTGTCCAGATTTATCAGCAACAATCAAGCTTCTGGTTCCAGCTTCAAAGTCACCATGAAAATGATCTGGTTTCTACTTGAATTCAATATAAACACCTTCTTCCACCTCTCCTCGTTGTTCGTCTGCGAAATGGAGTCAATCTGAGTTCAAAAATATGTCCAAAAGGGTTTAATTATTGGATGCACTCACTTATATGTCAATATAAATCACCGACTTACCGGCTCTACCATTCTTGAATTAGCCAACGTAACCTTCGGCGCATGGCTTCAGCAACGCATAGCCTCAACTTACCATGCCACTGATTGCCCAACGCCGAATAGCCGACTATCGCATGGCCCTCTCAGCCCCTTTTCTATGCACCAACGCATACCAACCTTCAACGCATAGGTCATCTCAACGCATAGCAATGCCAACTTCTAGCACATAGTAGCCTTCAATGCATACTTCCACTAACGCCTATTGCACCCTCCTTACTTCACATTTACTTCCACGCCGAGCTGCCCTCTTCAACGCATGCCTACTAGCGGCAATTCTTGTCAAGCTTTAGACATACCCTCAAGCAATTTTTGCTCTCACACAACTCGGCCAATTTTCTTTACTCAATACCTGTCCTATAGTTTCTTCTTACTTACCTTCTCCCAATGACAAGTACGGGGCTTACACCAAGCATAGGTATTTAAGTAGAAAGAGAAGAGCTAAGATTCAGGAAAGGAAGCTTTATGGGAAAAAAGAATAAAAGTATGTATGTATCTGGGGGGTGGGGGTGAAAGGAATTTTCAGAATTTTGTTAGGTCTCAATGAGGGGAGACCGGGTCATGCGACGGATGCAAGCTAGACTTTGAAGCACAAAATCCAAGATTTCATAAAAGAAGGAAAAATCAACGTGGCAGATGAAGAGACCCGAAATTGGATCTTGGACTATTTGAGATTGTTCCTTTTAATCGTAATCAAAGCCAAGATTTGTTACTAGCGTTGAGACAGTTCAGGGAGATCTCGAGAGAAAATATGGGATCGAGAGATTCAAAGCCTTAAGAGCTCAGGTATTTGAAGGTACTACTAATCCTGCGGATGCCGAGGTGTGGCTAAACCAGATAGAGAAGTGCTTCAGGGTCATGTTGTTGAGATTTGTGCCATAAAGCCTTGATTATTTAATTAGTTTAATTATTAATCATGCAATATTAATTTTTCCATTAATAGAAAAATCAAAGTTTATTGCATGAAGTCTTGAACATGTATGTTGTTGACATACAGGTGGATCAAACCTATAGTATATGGATAAGGTTAGGTGCTTTATCCTGGCGACACTATGAATACGGCTCACTTTGTAATAGTTACAAATGGTTTGATCCAAACCGTTCATGTGGAGACATTGAGGGGGTATCTTATACAAAGAGTTTGTGTAAGACCGGATCGCAAAATATTTAGTCTCTCTTTGTAAATCTGTTAATTAATGAGATTAATATTTCATAGGATGATCATGTACAACTCAATCTTAATCCTGAGTGATTTATGAACTCCTATCTGTGAGGTCGGTCCTTTGGTTTGCATGTTGAGAGTGGCCCGAGTTGCCGACTCAATAAGCCTACCATTTTGGGGATTTGCCTAAATGGAGAGCTGGGAACATAACTTCACAAGATGAAATTCATTCATTCCAAAGTAGGGTAAGTAGATGAGTATTTCCCTAAAATGTTGATTTCGGGTCTTGAGCAAGGGGCCTCACCCTCTCACTGGCCGAGAGGGACTTAGTTTATGGTTGGAACATAAACAAATTTTTCATTCTAGAAATCAGTGATACTTAAGGATAAGAGGTAATTGCAGGGGTAGAATGCACGCGGTAATTATGAACAACTCGTGAAGGATCGACTTGCTTATACTGATTATATGTGACAACCTAACTTTTAGCAACCGTTGAAAAGTCCGAAGGAGAGGAATAAAAGACCATGTTGGACGCATGGTCAAGACTGAAGTAACGCATAGTAAAAGTTGATGTATAGGAAGTACTCACGCACCTAAAGGGAAAGAAGTAAGACACATAGACTACTATTATAAGATATTTCTAAGTGATGGAAAATAGAAGGTGGTGAAGTAGGCAGACGAACTAGAACATGTGTTGGACGCATGCTAATTTATCTAAAAGGGAATAGTAATATAAGGAAAGGTTCAAAAGAATAACCTTGGAAATAATCAAGGAATGACTAAGGACAGGAAGATGGTCATGGACGCATGATGGAAGTGAACGCAAGAGGACCAACGCATAGAGGAATAGATTGAGAAGGATTTGTTGTCATTGACGCTTAGCAGTATTGTGTAAACACTGGATTGTAATATGACGACTATACGTTGAAGGTGATCATGAATGGTTGCTGTGTGCTGAAGTAGTCGCCGCATCGACGGGAGAAGAAACGTATTTGGCTTACCATGCGTTGGTGAGGTTGTTATGCATTGAGACGGTTATCTCTACGCGTCAAAGACGATAGTGTAGTTAGTTAAGAGTTAGACAAGTGAGTAGGGAAGCTCAAACCTTAGAGGAAACTCAAAGAACGCATGAGGGCGTTGTATGGATTGAATGGCTATCTATTTGAAAATAATGGACGAATAAGATAAGTTATAAAGGCCAGGTGGCTTCATATAAATTTGACACCTTAAAATAAGGATGTGTTAAAAAGGCATGTTAAGTATTTCCTGCAAGGTAACACTTGGACAAATGCATGGTTAGTCAGAAATGCAAAGCGATATATGGCAATCAAGTGGCAAAAGAGGAGTAGGATGACAAGATCTCTTTAAATAGGACCCTGGGGGAAGGGTAACGACTGATGATTCTGAAGTAAAAATCCTTGAGAGAAGAAGGAGAACGAAGACAAAAAGAAGGAACCCCCTTGCGTTGTAAAAGGAGGTCTGCGGCCAAGAAAGAAGACATTTTTGACAACTTAATCATCTGGTGTTAAAGAAGTTATCTTGCGTTGAAGAGGGGTTGACCTTGCGTTGGAAAAAAATCCAACATTTAAGGAGAACGTGGTGTTTGAAAAGAGACGATGCGTTCAAGAGAAGTCGACGCATCCGAAAGAAATAAGAGGAGTTAGGTTGCACTTTACAGTAGCCATCAACCTTGCGTTGAAGGGCAGGATTGTGACCAGCGAAACTGATAGAGGAAGGCCAGTCTTGCGTTCCAGAGTTAGAACGCTGTAACCAACTAAGCTACTGAGAGAGAGAGTAGCTACCTAGTGGACTAAAAGCTGAAGCTTTGCGTTAAGGGGCTCAGAAAACGGGAATTTGGAAGGGAAAGAAGAAATTCCTTAAGAGATTTGTGAGTGACTCTTTCCTTTCTTCGAAAATGAATTTTATTAAAAATGTTGTTATGTGATATGGTTTTGAGATGACTGTTTCTGTAAAAAGCGTAATGCTTGAATATATGATTTAAAAGGCATGATTTACTTGATTGCTTTATAATAACGAAAGGCATGTTGCAAAATATATTTATCGAGGAACATCCTGTTTTCTGAAAAAGTCTTTGATGAACTATTCATGTAAAGGATGGAAAAAATGTTTTAGAGGAGGCTCAATGTTAATAAAGCATGTGAACTTCCCCGAGACCCAGCACTTGGGCAACTCGCCTATAAATGTTTTAGAGGAGGCTCAATGCTAATAAGCATGTGAACTTCCCCGGGACCCAGCACTTGGGCAACCCGCCTATAAATGTATTAGAGGAGGCTCAATGCTAATAAAGCATGTGAACTTCCCCGAGACCCAGTATTTGGGCAACCCGCCATATTCCTATGTGCACATAGAGGTTATATGCTGGTGCATTGAGTCTTGCTCCGCATCGAGCCTTATATGTTTTCGACGTTGGGGTGTTGAGTTTTGCTCCACTTCAACTAAGGGAAAAAGATTGAAACGCCAAATGGTTTTCTGAATTATTTATTTGATAATGATTCTATATGTTTCAGAATGGATTCCCGAGATTGACAAGGTTTTGCGGAAAAGCTATTTTGCTTAATCCTTATTTTATGGATATTGTTTTGACATGCCTCTCTTCGAACTAAAGATAGTTTTTACAAAGTCAGTCACTCACAGAGCTTGTAGCTCACGTTTTCCTATTTTATTTTATTTTCCAGGTAGCAAGCAAGTTCAGGATGCTTTGCTTACACGAAAACCTCGTCTGGGCTGTTCTTGACGGAAATGGTTGGACAGTGAACCTTACAGAAGAGTCAAGGTTGCTGTCTTCACACCTCTTCTCGGGTTGAGAAAGGATAATCCGGGAGGGGGTGTGACATTATATCCATGGACACAACTTGTCCTGCAATGTATAAGAGTTCAACTATGGGTCTATAGTGGTTTGCCTGTAGTTAATGAATAAAGATTAATTTAATTAAAGAGTTTAATTAATTAATCTTGGATCATTGGAGCTTATAATTTGTAGGTCCATAAGGTCGCCTTGTTAGCTCACCAAGAACCAACAAGGATCAACTATGTTGAAAGAAAAATTTGAAATGTTCAAATTTATGAGGAAAAATATTAATTGTATTGGATACAATTAATTATATGATTTATTATAAAGTTTATTTGAATAAGATTCAAACTATAACTTTATAATATGGAGAATTATTTATTTGAATATGATTCAAATAATTAATTATTTATTTGGATAAAATCCATATAAATAAATAGAGAGAGAATTAATAATTAATTTGAATTGGATTCAAATAATTAATTATTTAATTTTGATGAGATTCAAATTAAAGATTCTATAGAAAATAAATGTTTAAATAAATTTAGATATTTTAAACCATTTAATATGAGATATTATTTGGATAAATATTTATTAATATTGGATATTATTAAATATTTAATTTTAAATCTCTGTAGAGAGGTTATCCCAATAGGATTAGGAATAACCCATAGAGTTCTATAAATAGATGTATTGAAAGCCCTCATAGAACACACTCTCTATAAGAATAATCTCTACGATTACTCTAAAATTCTCCCAATTTTCTTAGAAAAGTTCAGAAAATTCTTCTTTCCGTTCCCTTTATTCTTTCAAGTAGTTCCCACAAACCGGATCCTTGCCAGAGTCATAACAAGAAACATCTCTGGGAAAAGGAAGACTAAAAAGAAAAGACTGTCGGTTCAAGGAGAGATTTGGCTGAAATTATGGATGATAAAGGTATGTTGTTTAACATTTTCTGTCACACCCCATCTCGAACTACCGTCCCATAGCCCAAAACGGAGCGTGAGGATAGCAGTTATCAACTTCTCGGTCGACTCCCATTGTCGAACTTACTTTATTTCCCATTTTATCACACTTCCTAGGACGGAGATACCATCAATTCTTGACAAACCTCGACTTCGACCGGCAACGAGAACTGTCATGCTACCTGAAAAATGGAAAATATAAATAAGGATGAGCTACATAGCCCAGTAAGTAACAGTTTTGGAAATATTTAACTTTAACTATAAAAACTGATCATAATATTTAACAATGCGTATAAAACATCGATTCCAATCATATTCAATAAAACAATCTACAACACATCAAATCTTCTTTTGTTTTAAAATTTCCTTAGTTAGGGAGAGCAAAACTCAACGCACCCAACGTCAAAAACAAATATTTACCTTCGTTGAGGCGGAGCAAAACTCAACGCACTCAACGTCGAAAACAACCTTAGTTAAGGCGGAGCAAGACTCAACGCACCCAACGTAAAAAACAACCTTAGTTGAGGCGGAGCAAAACTCAACGCACTCAACGTTGAAAACAACCTTAGTTGGGGTGGAGCAAGACTCAACACACCCAACGTCGAAAACAACCTTAGTTGAGGATGAGCAAAACTCAACGCACCCAACGTCGCAACCTCTATGTGCACATAGAAATATCACTGGTTCCCCAAGTACCTTATTCGAGTCCCTCAGTATTGGGTCCCGGGGAAACTCACATGCCTTCTCAATGTCCTTCAACATTGTGCCTCCTCTAAGACATTTAAAAACCAGTAATTGATATAAATAGTTCATATGAAAACCTTTCATAGAAATTAGACAGATCTTCAATCAATAATATTTCACAAACATGCTTTTCGACATCTTACTGGAAACATATAACATGCCTTATGAACAATAAAATCAAACAGTATACTTTTCAATAACTCATTTCCAAATCTTCCATAAAATCATATAATATCAATAGCAAGCTTTTCAATAAACTCATTTCCAAATAACCAGTATGCTCTAATGCTTTTTAATGATAAACTCATGATGTATACATTGAAAACCCATGAATACATAATCATATTCCAAAACCACTGATATAAATCTCAGAGAATGCATTATTATTTTGAAAACGTTAGTGTTACTCACATAATACTTGCTCAGGGAAGTTTCCTTTTCTTCCTTCTAATTCTCTTTCCCGAGCTGCTTGGACACAGAGTTATGAAATCTAAAACACAAGGCAACTGATTTTCCCTTCTGTTAGCCCGATTGAACGCAACCTTGCACCTTGAACGCAAGGTTTGGTAACTTGAATGCAAGGTACAGCCTTCCAACAACTCTTCTGGCTTCACCCCTTGGTCTCACAAATCTCCTTGAACGCAAGGTCTATCTTGAATGCCACATTCACCTTGAATGCAGAGTTTATCTTGAACGCAACGTTCACCTTGAACGCAGAGTTTATCTTCAACTGAAAGCTGATATCTTAAACGCAAAACAACTTGTTGAATGCAAAGTAGCTAGGTTGTTAAGAATACCTTGTCTCTTGGCCGCAGACTTCCACTACGGACGTAAGGATTACCCTTTTCTGCGTTCTCTCCCCTTTCTTGCAATAACTCAGACTTAAAGATCATCCCTCGCTCATTTTCCCTCAAGGTCCTATTTATAGTTTCGGGATGAATCCAACTTCTCTTCTCTTTTAACCACTTTTTTGCCATCTGTCACGCAGCATGACACGTCCGACTTGCAACCCCGACACCTACTCCTCATAAAGTGTTAAGTTTAGATGAAACCACGTACCTTTTATAAACTTACCTTATGCGTTTGACTTGTTCCAAGATACGAATCATGCTTACACTATAGTGCCCCTATGTGTCTATCTACTTCTCCTTTTTAAGGTTTAGCTTTTTTATTTTTTTTCTTCCTCCTAGCCTTCCTACTTTTGACAAGGTTTCTCCCTCGCATAATACCATGCGTTTGTGCCTTAACCGCATACTACCATGCGTCCATCACTTCTTTCCTTATATCCATATCTTAACTAGAAGCCCTTCTCTTGAGTGATAAACATCTGACTATGCTTGTTATTCTGTTAAGCAAAATCATCTCAGGATCTTCCTTCATGCATTTGTACTTCATTCGTTTATCTCTACTTTGTTATGCGTCCATGACATTTCTTCCATCCTTAAGGATCTCTTGATTGTCCCTTTATGTGTTCCTGAATTGTAATCCAAGGTTATGCTTCCAACCTCTTCTTTATGCTTAGCCATCTTCTCGACGATAATCCTAGTATACGTCCATCTCCAGCTTCCTTCCTTTAGGCTTACTTCTCAACCTTATAAATTATCCAAGACTCAACAAAATCTTCCTTGATAGAAGTCATGCGTTTACCTTACATTATAATAGCATCTTTCCTCGATTCCACCTTGTGCGTTTTATCATTTTTTTAGAGACTTAGATTTCTGTTCAACGCACACTACTCAACTTTAGTCCCCTTACTCAGACGTCCTACTTAAGCCAAGCTTACATTTCCTTCCTTAATTACCTCGTTTGTGTTTACCTCTTTCCTTCGGGCTCTCGGGTTACCTCTTATGCGTTCACCTCTTTCTCCCGAGCTCTTGGGTTCCTTACAATACTTCAACACTTACCCATTTTCTTTTCCACAACCTTTATATTGCGGTTTCTTAGTCTTGACCATGCGTCCAACATGGTCTCTTATTTACAAAATATGTGTCCAACTCAACTCTTAAGCACAAACCTTTCTTTCCTTTAAGTTCAACGCATGCTTATTCCTGTTTTGGCAACATTTCTCCACCAACCCCACAAACTTGTGGTCTAATACCACCTCTCTTGTCTTTCTTCTTTTCTTTATAAGCTCTTAAACGCATAGGTTCAAGAAATAGGGTGTTACATTTTCTTTACCTTTTGCATTTTTAATTCTTTCAAGAAATCAAAGAACATGATCACACGCTTCTGCCGGGATTCAATTCCCTTCACATGCACTATACTGAAGAGAGGAAACTTGATCTTGTTACTTATATGCTCTAGAAATGAGCGGAGGATTGGTGGAAGTTGGTGGAATAGAGGAATTGGTACAAAACCTCTAACGTGTGTAGATTTTAAGAAGGCTTTTCAGGAAAAATATCACCCATCGACATACTGTGATGAGACATATGAGCGAATTTCGAACAATTAATTGAAGCTGCATTAAGAGATGAAAGGAATATAGCAACTGAGAAGTTCGACAGGGAAGGCAATGGGGGAAGATTTAGAGAGGGACAAGCCTGGGGTACGTTTAGGGATTAGTCTCATCGAGGTGAGACTAGACGATTTGTATCTAGTGTTTTTGGTAATAGAAGTTTTAAAGCTCGATCTGGGGGATCATATTTTTCAGGATCTAGAGGTGGTGGTCCAAGGAAAAGCCAAAGGAAGTTTCCTCAGACTTCAGAACCCCTAAGTAGGTCACAGTTTAAGCAATCTAGTGAGTCCGTTGCCAGTGCAGCTAGGAAATCATTGTGTAGTATATGTGAAGAGTATCACTATGGTTAGTGTGAAAGAGGAACTGGAGTTTCCTTTAATTGTAGTCAACAAGGACATTTCAAGAGAGATTGTTCTCAATTAAGATTTGGAAGTGGAATGGACCAAAGAACTGTATCCCATATGGTGAATCAGCCAAAACATGAAACGGGTACTGGTGAAGGAAGTAGAAGACAGAGGCCATGTAGGATGATATGGACGGAGGAACCCAAGTCATGCCATATGAACATCATGAAAGACACCAAGGATGCACAAAATATGGCATCATGATTTACAATGAGAAGAACTTGCAATTATGTGAAATCAAGTGGAATTTATGAAGAGTCAAGCTTCATTTAATGAACAAAGACTTCAAGCTATTTCAAATGAGATGTCATTTACTCTTTTGGATGATTACAAATGCATGAAATATGGATGAAAACTACTAATCTTGGATTTATTGTATTCATTAAATATTTTTTCACTTTTGAGTCATTTTATGTATTTTTATGTTACAATTAGGTCATGGCTGTCATTAATTATGAGTTTTACAACCCTTTGAATGCCTCATAGAATGTCTAGGGTTTAATTTTGAGGCCTATATAATCCCATGTAATTGTTAAAAAAAAGAGACATGGAAGAGACTTGAAAAAATGTAGAAAGAAAACCATGGAGCTTTCTTTTAGCCTTGTGTTATGTTTCTTTTGCAATTTTATGGTGTTTAGGTTGCATTTCCAAAATCATTCAAGCTTGACTTGATCAAGCTTACTTGTGGAGTGATTCAACCAAGGGTCGATGGGAGCCGCAAGCTTTGTCTGAGCAGTGGTTTTGCTGATTGTCTAAGTAATCCATCATCTAGCCATTCTTAGGGGATGAGATCATCTTGATTTGGGGTGTTTGAGTTTGAGATCTAGAGGTCTTGTTCATCAACAAGGTTGTTAAATCAAAATCCTCAGGTGTTACTTATCATAGGAAGGTCTAGACAATAAGGAAAAATTTACACTATGACTCAGCAAGAGACTGAGGAGACTCCTGAGGTGGTGACCAGTATGCTTACTATTTATTCTAAACATGCTTGTGTATTAACTAATTTTGAAGCTACAAATTCATTTATCTCTTGTATGTTTACTAAGCATGTGAATAGGAAATTAGGGTCTTTGCCTGATATATTATTAGTACATACTCCTGTTGGTAATTCTGTAATAATAAAGCATGTCTATCGTGATTGCGAATTGGTAATTGATAAAGTAGTCTTGTTAGCTGATTTTTACTCTTAGAATTGGTAGAATTTGACGTTATTCTGGGTATGGACTTCTTGTCAAGATATCACGCTAACGTAGATTGTTTTAAGAAAGAAGTTAAGCTTGTGAAGCTAGACGGGGTCAAAGTAGTTTTCCGGGGAAAAAGGAAGATTCTCCCTACCTGCTTAATTTTTGCAATGAAGGCTAGGAACTTGATGAGTAAAGGTTGTGAAGCATATGTGTCACATGTAACCAAGGTTAAGGTGGAGCTAAAATTCGAAGATGTACCAGTAATACGAGAGTATTTGGACGTGTTTCCCTAAGAGTTATCACGATTGCCACTTGATAGAGAAGTGAAATTTACTATAGATCTAATATTGGGAGCAAGACCCATTTCTCAAGCACCCTATCGTATGACACCTATAGAACTAAAGGAGTTAAAGGTGCAATTACAAGAGTTGGTGGATAAGGGTTATATTAGACCAAATGCATCTTCGTGCGGAGCACCTGTGCTATATATTAAGAAAAAGGATGGTACTATGAGGTTATGTATTCATTATCGTCAGTTGAATAAGGTAACAATATGCAATAAGTATCCTTTACACTGTATAGATTATTTATTTGACCAACTCATAGGAGCCTCTGTATTTTCTAAGATAGACATAACATTCGAGTACCATCAGTTAAAGGTTAGAGAATCTGATGTACCTAAGACGGCTTTAGGACAAGATATGGACATTATAAGTTCCTAGTAATGTCGTTTGGTTTGACAAATGCACCAACACTATTCATGGACCTTATGAACAAGATATTCCATCCTTATTTGGACCAATTTGTTATAGTATTCATAGACAATATCCTAGTGTATTCGGGAGATCAAGAAAATCATGTTGAACACCTCAGGATAGTTTTGCAGACTTTGAGGGAAAAGGAAGTTGTATACCAAGTTCAGCAAGTGTGACTTTTGGTTAAAACAGGTAGTGTTCCTAGGATATGTGGTGTCAGCTGGAGGAGATATTGTGGATCCCTAAAAGACTGAAGCCATAGTTAGGTGGGAACGACTGAAGATTGTAACAGAGATTCGTAGTTTCCTAGGTTTGACAAGTTATTACGGAAGATTTGTTGAAGGATTTTCAAAATTAGCTTTGTAACTTACGAGTTTGACGAAGAAGAACACTAAGTTTGAGTGGGACAATAAATGTGAGCAAAGTTTTCAGGAGCTAAAGAAAAGATTGGTGTCCACACCTATCCTAACTAATAAGTAACCCTCGAGGACTTTGATCTAATAACCTTGCTGAAGAACAAGACTTTTAGATCTCAAACTCAAACACCCCAAATCAAAATGATCTCAGCCCCTAAGAATGGCTAGGCGAAGGATTACTTAGACGATCAGCTAAACCATTGATCAAACAAAGCTTGATGCTCCCATCGACCCTTGATCTTCGAACCCATCCACAAGCAAGATCGATCAAGTCAAGCTTGAATGACTCAGGTCATGCAACCTAAACACCATAGAATTGCAAAAGAAACATAGCACAAGGCTACAAAAAAGCTCAAAGGCTCTTTTAGTACATTTTCAAATCTCTTTCAAGTCTCCTTTTTGAACAATTACATTGGATTATATAGGCCTCAAAATCTATTTCTAGACATTCTATAAGGCATCCAAAGAGTTGTGACACTCATAAGTAATGATGTCACACCCCCTCCTATAGCCCGAGACGGAGCATGAGGACAGCAGTCGTCGACTCTATTATCGACTTCCACTGTCAACACTTCCTTAGTTGCCCGTTTAACCACACTTCCTAGGACGGCAATACCATAACTCTTGACAAACCTCGACTTCGATCGGCAACAGGAACTATCATGCTACCTGAAAAAATGGAAAACATATGAAAGAGTGAGCTAAACGCCCAGTGAGTGACCATTTTTGTGAAACTATCTTTGGTTCAAAAGCAGGCATGTTATCATCATTATCTCGCAAAATACTTAATTCAAATCATCATTTCTATAATATCATAATTTTCAATTTTTAATTAAATCTCATGAATACATTCCAGAGTAGCTGTACATAAAATCAGTTTGTTCTCAGCAATTTCCCTTAGTTGAGGCGGAGCAAGACTCAACGCTCTCAAATCGAAAACATCCTTAGTTGGGGTGGAGCAAAACTTAACACACCCAACGTCGAAATCATTCCTGGCTCGATGCGAAGCAAAACTCGACGCACCAGCAATATCTACCTTTATGTGCACATAGGAACATGGCGGGCTGCCCATGTACCTTCTCATGTCCCTTAGTACAGGGTCCCGGGGAAACTCACATGCCTTCTCATGTCCTTCAGCATTGAGCCTCCTCTAAAAAATTTTAGAAACCAACACTTCTCATAATGAGTTCATATGAGACCTTTCATGAAAGATAAGATATTTCTTGGTAAACTACATTTCACAACATGCTTTTCAACAATTTATAGAAAACAGATAAGACATGCCTTATGAACTATATATATTTAAGCATCATGCTTTTCAAATAAACACTTTCATCAAATCATAGCTCATGATAAAATCAGAATAACATTTCCAATAAAACCCTTTTCAAAGAAAGAAAGGTGACACTCACAAAACACTTTAAGGTTAGTTTCTCTTCTTCCCGCTATTTCCTCTTTCCCAAGCTTCTTGGATGCAACATTCTAATCCTGGAACGTAAGGCCTTATATTCCTCTGGCAGCTCGGTTGGTCGCAGTCCTGCCCTTGGACGCAAGGTTGGTATCTAACTCGAGGTGTATCTCAACTCCTCCTTACTTCTCTTTTTGGATGCGTCGACCGCACAAGGTCCAACTTGGACACATCGTTCACCTTGAAACTTAAACGCAAGACTGACCCTTTTAGATGCAAGACAACTTTTTAACATAAGATGTAGTTAAGTTGTCACGAATATCTTCTCTCTTGGCCGCAAAACTTCTATTACGGACACAAGGATTCCTCCTTTCTCTCAAGAACTCTTACTTCAGTATCATCAGTCACTTCTTTTCTCTCAATGTCGTCTTTATAGTTTTGGAGTAGAGGGCTGGTCATACTACTTCTCCATTTTGCCATTTGCTTGCCACATGTCAAGCTGCATGTTTAACCAATCATGCATTTATCCAAGCGTCACCTTGCATGAAATACTTAGCATCTTCTAACACCTCTTGCTTATAAGGTGTCAAGTTTTTATGAAGCCACCTAGCCCTTATAGGCTTATCTTATGTGTCTAACATATTCTAAGATACAACTTTTCATTTAATCATACTACCCTTGTGCGCTCACCAAATTTCCTTTACCTTCCGCCATAATACCTTTGAAACCATTTCTTCACCGTATCTTGCTAGGCGTCAGTGTCCCAAACGCTTACTACTATCCGTTTGTACCTTACAGCATCAGACCATGCGTCCAACTTCCTACTCCTTTCAAACTTCTTGAATTATAACCTACGCATTTACCCGAAATCAAAATTATATTTCCATTTAGCATGAAATTGAACTCCTCAACGCATAGCTAGTAGCTACCCCTCAACACACAGCAACCCTTCGTTTGTAGTTGTCTTAAACATTTGGTCTTTGGGCATAGACTTCTTTATCAACACCAAAATCCTTACTAACACCTAATAAACCTTCAACGCATGCTATTCACGCCCTAAGGTTCTTTGAATCCTCTTTTCTTTCTAGCTTCACACCGTTCAAAACCAATCCTATAACCTGTTAGTTTCCAAGACTAATTGTGAGCCATGCATTTCCTCTTTTTCTGATTCTTGTTCCCTTTTCAAAATTCAATACCAAATTCTTTCTAAATTAAGGTACCACACCTTAGCGCTTTACCATTCATGCATTAACCGGGCTATGCTCGAAATACATTTGAACGCTTAACTAATTCCCAAACTATGTCTTTCATCCTTCATTCTCACTCTTAATGAAATATCCATTTCTTTCCTAATATTATGCGTTCAATTAGTCTTATTTCTTTCCTTACTAGCCATCTTAAGAATTCAGAGTTAAGGTCTTACAAATGACCATTATAAGCCATGATCAAATTGTAACATAAAATCACATAAAATGATTCAAAATTTAAAAATATATTTCATAAATACAATAAATTTGAGATTAATATTTTTTATCTATATTCCATGCATTTGTAACCATCCAAGAGTTAATGACTTCCCATTTGAAGTAGTTTGAAGTCTTTGTTCATTAAATGAAGCTTGATTCTTCATAAATTCCACTTGACTTCACATAAATCTTCTTCTTTGGTTATTGTAAACTTGGACAGCATGTATGTCTCATCCTTGATGTTTATATCGCATGTTTAAGGTTCCTCCGTTCATATCACTCTCCCCTTGTTCAAGAAGATTTGTCCTCGAATCTAAAAATATTTCTTGGAAAGAACATCGAAGTATTGGTGCAAACATTTTTACACTCTAAAGAATTAATCTATTAGCTGGAATTTGAAACTTTGGAGTAACATTTTTAACTAATGGCTAGAAAATTCAATATGCATAGATATTGTAACTGCCATATTTAATCTTTAACTGCCCAGTTCCTCGAATTTTCAGTGCGTAACCTAGGAGATTGAACACCAAATGATGAAATTAAAGGAAAAAATGGGATCAAATTGAAAGAATTCAGATTTGACATGCTTTTGAGAAGGAAAGAACAACTTAATAACAAATGATCTTAGGGATAGAAATTTTCACATCTCTTGACTAATTTTCAAAACACAAACATTTGACACCGAAGAAAGCCAAATTTGAAGACCTCAAAGAAAGAAATTTTGTAGATAAGCCTCTGTCTAAAACCTTGAAGTTTATGAAAATATGAAAACACGACTTGATATGAGACTTTTTTTTTTTAGTATCATAAAATAGACAGAAAACAAGATGAATAGAAAAAATAAGAAAACAATAGCGATCTAGAACCTAAGCTCTGATACCAAATGATAAGTAACCCTCGAGGACTTTGATCTAACAACCTTGCCGGCGAACAAGACCTTTAGATCTCAAATTCATACACCACAAATCAAGATGATCTTAGCCTCTAAGAATGGCTAGACGACAGATTACTTAGACAATTAGCTAAACCACGGATTGGACAAAGCTTAATGCTCCCATCGATCGTTGATCTTCGAATCACTCCACAAGCAAGATCGATCAAGTCAAGCTTGAATGATTCAGGTTATGCAACCTAAACACCATAGAATTGCAAAAGAAACATAGCACAAGGCTAAAAGAGAGCTCAAAAGCTCTTTTACTATATTTTCAAATCTTTTCCATGTCTTCTTTTTTGAACAATTACATGACATTATATAGGCTTCGAACTATAACCCTAGACATTCTATGAGACATCTAAAATGTTGTAACACTCATAAGTATTGACTATAATCAGCCATGACCAAATTGTAACATAAAAACACATAAAATAACTCAAAACTGAAAAATACATTTAATAAATACAATAAATCCGAGTTTAGTATTTTTCATCCATATTCCATGCATTTGTAACCATCCAAGAGTAAATGACATCGCATTTGAAATAGCTTGAAGTCTTTGTTCATTAAATGAAGCTTGATTCTTCATAAATTCCACTTGACTTCACATAATTCTTCTTCTTTGCTTAGTGTAAACTTGGACAACATGTATGGCTCATTCTTAATGTTCATATTGCATGAATAAGGTTCCTCCGTTCATATCAGTTATGTATTGATTACTGACAGCTAAATAAAGTAACAATACATAACAAGCTTGTAAGTCTCGTACCTGTCATTGGGAAAAAGGTAAGTAAGAAGAAAATATGGGACGAGTATTGAGTAAAGAAATTGGCTGAGTTGTGTGGGAGCAAAAGTGGCTAAGTGTTGGACATGCGATGAGGTGATTATGCATTGAAGAGGACAGCTCGACGTGGAAGCAGATGTGAAAGAAGGAGGGTGCAATTGACGTTGGTGGAAGTATGCGTTGAAGGCTACCATGTGTTAGAAGGTCGGCATTGCTATGCATTGAGATGGCCTATACGTTGAAGGTTGGTATGCGTTGGTGCATAGAAAAGGGGCCGAGAGGGCCATGCGGTAGTCGGCTATTCGACGATGGGGCGTTGGGCAATTGGTAGCCTGGTAAGTTGAAGCTATGCGTTGCCGAAGCCAGGCGCGGAAGGATTGTGTTGGCTAATATAAGAAGGACGATGATTGTAGAGCTGGTGAGTCGGTGATTTATATTGATATATAAGTGAGTGCATCGAATAATTAAACCCTTTTGGACATATTTTCGAACTCAGATTGATTCTATTTTGCAGACGAACAACAACGAGAGGTGGAAGAAGGTGTTTATATCGAATCTAAGTAGAAACCAGATCATTTTCATGGTTATATTGAAGCTGGAACCAAAAGTTTGATTGTTGCTGTTAAATCTGGGCATAATTCGGTATTTGAAGAAGAGTGAGCTGAGGAAGTTGAAGCTAGGACTGAAATTTTGAAGTTAGTAATTTAATTTAATTCTTAGCAACTTTCATGAAGGATGTTTGTAAGCACTGGCTTATAATACTAAGTGTTGGGATAAGGTAAGTGAAATGTGGCCATGTGTTGTTAGAGAAAATTAGCCGAGAGTGGAAGAGTTAAGCATGGGTCAATACTATGCGTTGATGAAAACAGAGAGGACTATTGTTCTTTTGAGTGACCATGCGTTGAAGGTGAAAATCACGAAGAGTCATGAGCTGAAGCAGTCACTTGTGTTGGAAGAGAAATTGATCATTGGCGAGGAAGGAAATGTTTCTTTCGAACAACTATGCGTTGGTGAGGTTGCATGCGTTAAGGTCTCCATGCATTGGAGACGGATATAACTGATTGAATTGTATGCGTTGAAGGTAGGAGGCATTGAGGACACCATGCGTTGAGGGGTGGCCGTCTGCTGAGGGCGTTAATGGTAGGCTGCGTTGAACGCCTTACCTTGAATTAAGAAGGGAAACCCCGCGCGTCAGCCTGCATAAGAGAGTTAAGTCGGCAGTATATATAGGTGAGTAAATTAAATATTTTATCATTTTTAGACATTTTTGAGAGCTTAAGTCGGTTCCATTCTTCAAACGAACTACAAAGGAAGGTAGAAGAAGGTGTTCTTGTGGAGTTCGGATAGAAGTTTACTCGTTTTGGTATCGAAATCTAAGCTGGAATAGCACGTTATTTGCGGATGCACAAGTTGGTCAGTATTGGATGGTTGGAGTGAAACGAATCGAGGAGATCGAGTCTAAAGCTGAAATTTTAAACTTAGTAAGTTAACTCAATTCTGAACAACTTCTATGAAGGATGTTTGAGTTAAAATGAAATAGAAACATGTAAACTTTTAGCTGGAAGTGAGTGATAAGGAATTTCTGTGCAATCTATAGTAGTGCGGAGAAATCTTGCAATATCTGACAAACAAGGACAAGTGAAGCTACGAAAATTTGAGGTAAGCTAGAAAGCATATTTCTCTACAAGTTTGTAGAAGGAAAGAAGTTCTAATTTTGACTAAAAATATGACTTTTGATCGACAGAAGTGAAGAACTGTTCGTAATTATTTCTTATTCGAATTAAGTTGTTTCTTAGCTTGTTGCACAAAATAGATTTTAACATTTCTGTACAAGGATGCGTCGAGAATTACTCGAAATGTGCTCATGATTAAGCAAGTTTTCCTATAAAGACCTAAGTATAAGTATTTATAGGTATCCTGGTGAGTCCAGGGTCGAACGCCGGGATTTGTGATAACTAGGCGCTGAGATTATAAGCCTGACTATGCGGTGAACTATACATGTAATATATGCAATTGTTTGTTGTGTAAAACTATACATTAAGAATGAAAAGAATTTCCTACTACTAATAATGAGGTGGACACGGTGATGGTTAGTTATATGTCATTTAGTGTCAGATAGCATGCGTTGAGAATGAATGGAACCATGCGATAGGAGTTAATGCAAGAGTTAGTTGGTACCTAAACCTTCTGAGTACAATTTCATACCTAAAAACTGCAATTGTGAATCCATCTCTCGATGTTTCGACGCCACATTAATCTTATTTTTAAGACGCATGGTAAGTTTGCGTTGGGAAAAAATGAACTACATCTCTGCAACTCATCTGGTCTTAATAAATGCTAAAGATTAACTATCCACTCTCTCAAGCTCGACAGTTATGCTTACTACTTGTGTGTGTCAGACAAAGTCATGCAAGCTAAAGATATGCATTAATCAAGATGTAATATGCTCAGAATTGCTCAAGAAAACTAACTCTTAACATCAACTCATTCATTCAAACATGGTGTAAGGTGTTCAGTATAAAGATAGATGAAAGAGAATAGTCAATCAAACTCATATTAAGCGAATAAGTCATTCTCTCGAATGTCATTAACAAAATATAAGCAAGACAGAGAAAAATGTAAATAAAACAGAAATGAAGGGCGTCAAGCCGCCACTGGCAACGTCTTGCTTCATGGAGGCTTGAGATGGTCGCTATCTGATAAATAAATTCCATAAGGTGAATGTTCTCACTCACTGGGAGATGACTATGAAAATGCTCAGAATCCTTCTCTCAGAAGAGCTCGAAATGGAGGCTGGTTATGGTGAGGGAGAAAAAGTGCAGAGCTTTCGCCTCTTGAACTCGTCTCCCCTTTCTTTAAGAAGCTTTTGGGCTATTTATAGGCGTCAAAAGATTGATATCATGATGACCTGACACCTTTGCATTAAATTTCACCCATGCTGCATAGACTTTTCAGATTTGTCAGCCTATTTGTTCTGCTATGATCTTGATGGGTTGCTACTCTTTTTCGTAATGACATGACAGCTGCTTGAGCATGCTTGAGTTTCTTATTCGACGCATGGTCTTCAACGCATGACCTCACTGTATAGGCTCGACGCATGTTCTCGCAGCAGCTTCAACTCTTCGTACTTGGTTGTTCCCACTTCTTTTCTTCTTAACCCTACGTTAGGAACAGAAGCTTATCGTTTTTCAGGCATTTTTCTTTTGCAAGTAGTGCCAACTCATGTTGATACATTTTTCATCATTTAACTACCAAAATCATGCGTTTAACTCCAAAGTTACTCTAATTAAATCAAATAATGACTATAATAACTTATATTTCTACAAGTTATCAAGAAAGAAAGGAAAAGAGGGAACTCTACTGTCAGGCGTTGCTAGGAAGCTGGTATCCCAGAAAACTGGAGAGTGGGTAGTGAGACAAGTCTCGTTAGTGGTATTGTAAAGCTTTTTGTCTCTCAAATCTCGCTGACTCTCGCTAGGTATCGCTCGTCAGGTAAATCACGCTAGTCTCGCTTATCCTAGTGTCACTAGTAGTGTGTCTTGTTGGCAGTATCGCTGGTAATCTCGCTGGAATGTGGGAATTTCGTTAGTAGCCCTGCTTATTAAGTTTACTTTGGATAAATGGGAGGCTCAGTGATGAATCATGGTTTGAGTTTAATTATGCAAACTAAATGATCCAATAAAAGAAGCATAATGTAAGGAAAAATGTTTATTTCAGGCCAAGAAGAGATAAGGAAGGCGTATAACCCACTCAAGGCCTAGAAAAGAGCTGTGAGTGACACTTCTTTTCTTGTTTCAACGATTCCATTGTACATATCAGTTTGGTTTTCTTATTTATTTATGTTTGCTAAACGATATTGAAAAGTGTGTTTATGAAATGTTATTGATTTATGTATTGCCCTGTTTTCTCATGAAAGATTGACTATGAACTGTTTGTATAAAGTATTGCATTCCTTAAAGGAAAAATGTTTTAGAGGAGACTCAGTGCTAAAGGACATGGAGAAGGCACGTGAGTTTCCTCGGGACCCAGTACTGATGGAAATGGAGAAGGTACTTGGGCAACCCACCATGTTCTTATGTGCATATAGAGGTTATATGCTGGTGCGTTGAGTTTTGCTCCGCATTGAGCCTTATTTGTTTTCGAAGTTAGGGCGTTGAGTTTTGCTCCGCCTCAACTAAGGAAAAGTATTGTAACCGTACTGTTTTACTTACGAATTGTTGAAAAACCATGTATGATTTGATTAAGACATTTAGACGTGATTTAATCAATGAAAATGAGATGATTCTATGTTTTACTCATGCTGTCAGAATTTGTTTAAATCCTGGTGATTTTCGAACTAAATAAATTTGTTAAAATTAGTCACTCACTGGGCTGTTAGCTTATGTTTTCAAGTTTTTCTTTCCCCTCCAGGTCGCAAGGACGTTCCTGGTGCTTTGCCTACTCCAACTCGCCCTGCTTAAGCTTCGAGTTTCCAGAAAATTGTCCTGTTTTGAAAAGTTGCATGTATGTAAAACCTTATATAGGTGGCATGTAGACCTAGTTGTACATTTACTGGGAATTGAAACATAGTTTTGTATAAGGGCTTTATGGAAGAGTTGTATTCAGAATTATCGACATGTATATAATTTTCTATATGTTATGGTTGAAATGTATTAAGGAGTGATATGTATGTTGTGAACTGTATAGGATAAATGTGTAGAAGTGGATGGTATGCGTCACAAAAGGGGTGATGTATGCCGTTCTCACATCACCTTTCAGGTTATGTAGGCAAATCTTGGAGGGGGTGTGACGATGTTTAAGCTAAATCTAAGCAAAAATGTGTTAATTTTTAGGAGAAAGTAATCAGAGTTGAATTGCTAGACGATTCAAAGTAGTCGAAGTCATTTGAGAATAGTTTTCAAACGAGGATGAGTTATGGTCTGAAATTTTGAGGTAAGTTAGAAAGCTCACTTCTTTACAAGATTGTAGAAGAGAGGAAGTTTTGAATTTGGCTGTAATGTGGTTTTTAGCAGGACAAAGAAGGAGATAGAAGGGAAGGAAGGAAGCAGTGGTCATCAGGTGTCATCAAGACAGTGGTATCGCTAAAGAGCTGGAGAGTGAGTAGCGGAACAAGTGTCGCTGGTAACGCAAAGGGCTTTGCGTCTCACAACTCTCGCTGAAGTCTCACTGGGTATCGCTACTTAAGGTAATCTCACTAGTCTTGTTCACTCAGGTTTCGCTAGTGCAGTATCCAGCGGTGTGATTTCGCTGGTAGTCTCGCTAGTGACATAGAGTATCGCTAGTTATAAATATTTTGGAAAAAAAGAGTCTCGTTGATGGAGTGAGAATGGTATATAAATTTGCATACTTAATAATTATGGAAAGGGAGTTCAAAGAAAACCTAACGTGAGAAATGTGTTTTTACAGGCCAAGAAGAGCTCGGAAAGACATATAATCCGCTCGGGGCCTAAGACAAATCATGAGTGACCTTCTATTTCCTACAAGGATTATTTTTAGCAATGTGTGAGTGAAAACTATTATGTCATATGGAATCTTGTATGTGTGTTATCTAAATGCAACCCACGGCCGAGGGACCATGTGTGAAGGCCTATGGGGATACGATATATAATACACAGTGCTGAGGGACCATGGGTGAAGGCACTTGGGAAATTAATTGAAATGGATTCCGATGCCGAGGGACCTTATGAGAAGGCATATGGAAAACCAGTACATGATAGCTCGGTGCTGAGGGACCACGAGTGAAGGCACTTGAGCAGTGAATTGATATGAAACTCAGTGCTGAGGGACAACATGAGAAAGCACTTGAGGGCTGAAATGCCGAGGGATGAAGTGTGAAGGCGTTTGAATATATGAATAATGAAAATTTGTTCATAAGGTTGAGTGCGTTGAGCTTTGTTGCGCGACCTCTTTGGAAAGATAACTGTGTTACTTTTGTTTAATGGCATAGGTGACCTAGGAATCTGTACTTATAAAATATATAGCAGTTATTATGATCAGTATTAACTCAAGGATTTAATTGTAATTGGATAACTTAGTCACTCACTGGGCTGTAGGCTCACGCTTTCTTGTTTATTGTTTGTTCGTTTTAGGTAGCGAGCGTGTCTGGGACACTTAGCCTACAGAAGATCCTCGTCTAGGCTTACTTTGCATCAGTTCTCTGGGATAGTTGTAAATACTCAGTTTATGTACATGTTTTTGTCATACATGATCCTTAGAGTATAGTGAGAGTGGATTTTGTACAGTGTGTAGAATAAATACCTGTTATGATAAATCATGAGTTGAGAAATCTGAATTAAGAGATTATGTTTAACTTATGATGTTTTATTGGCATAAAGCTTTGTATAATTGATTTGGTATTGATTGATGTTTCAAGATATATGGAAACAATTGTGTGTGTAGGTCACACCCACTTCTAGGTTAGGAAGGGAATCTGGGAGAGGGTGTGACAAAGCTTCATTTAATGATATGAATAAGGTTCCACTGCCTCGAATTGATGACCTGTTTGATCAGCTTAGGGGTGCTTCAGTATTCTCTAAGATTGATTTATGATCAGGGTACCATCAATTGAAGATTAGGGAGTCTGATATCGCATAAACAATGTTCAGGATAAGGTATGGACATTATGAGTTTCTTATGATGCTTTTTGGGTTGACCAATGCTCCAGCTGTCACACCTCCTCTCGAGCTATCCTCTTAACCCAAGAAGAGGCGTGAAAATGGCAGACATCGATCCTTTATGACATCTATTGTCACTTAACTCTCCTAAAATCCTTACCACTTGCTAGTCCATCAGCTTGGGGATGAAGAACCATACTGAATTATAACTTAGTTCCTAAGGCTTGTTGCAAACTTACCCAAAACTTAGAACTAAACTTGGGATCTCTATCTGATACAATAGATACTGGAACTCCGTATTGGCTTACAATCTTTTCCACATACATTTGAGCTAGGTTATCCAATGTATAGGTTGCCTTAACAGGTAAGAATCGTGTTATCTTTGTCAATCTATCTGCAATTACCCAAACTCCATCAACTCTCGTTGAAGTCTTGGGCAACCCAAATAGAATATCCATTGTGACATGCTCCCACTTCCATTCAGGTACAAGGAGTGGATTCAACAATCCAGCTGGCTTCTGCCATTCAGGCTTAACTTGTTGATAGACTAAACACTTTGCCATATACTCAACTATTTCCTTCTTCATACCTGGCCACCAATAGAAATCTCTCGATGTCCTATACATCTTAGTACTGCCAAGATGCATAACATAAGCTGAGCTATGTCCTTCTTCAAGAATTTCTTACCTAACTTCAGTATCCTTTGGCACATAAATTCAACCATGCTTAACCAATGTTTCATCAGGTCGTAACTCGAAGTCTACTCATATTATCTTTCTAATCTCAGGATCCTCCAACTGCTTCTTTATTACCTCATCAACTAACTTAGGTCTCAGATGAAAATGTGCCAACAATGCTCCCTCACTGGTTACACCTAAAGTAGTAGGACCACTTCGGAATTCCTTGAGTAGAGTAACCTTCATAACACTTAAAGAACTTGTACCACTCCCAGATTCTGACTTAATGCATCAACCACTACATTTGCTTTACCTGGGTGATACTCGATGGTATAATCATAATCATTGATCAATTCCAACCACCTCCTTTGTCTCATGTTAAGCTCATTTTGATCAAAGGTATACTTAAGACTCTAATGATCCGTATAAATATGGCACTTTTTTCCAAATAATTAATGATGCGATCTTTAACGCTAACACACAACCTAATGTTGCGATCTTAATTGTCTTGAAGCATAGGCTATAACTTTTCCACTCTACATCAACACACAACCTAACCTCTGACGAGAAGCGTCACAATAAACCTCAAATTCCTTACCCGACTCAATCATTCGAGGTTGAATTGATATCAATGGAAGAACCTTAAACGTGTGATATAAACAGCAAGAATGAGACGTACATGCTGTCCAAGTTTACACTAACCAAAGAAGAAGATTTCTGTGAAGTCAAGTGGAATTTATGAAGAATCAAGCTTCATTTATTGAACAAAGACTTCAAGCTACTTCAAATGAGATGTCCTTTACTCTTGGATGGTTATAAATGCATGGAATATGGATGAAAAATACAAAACTCGGATTTATTGTATTTATTAAATGTATTTTTCAGTTTTTAGTCATTTTATGTGTTTTTATGTTGCAATTTGGTCATGGTTGATCATGGTCATTAGTTATGAGTGTTACAACATTTTAGATGCCTCATAGAATGTCTAGGGTTATATTTTGAGGCCTATATAATGTCATGTAATTGTTCAAAAAAGGAGACATGGAATGTAAGCACTGACTTGTAAAACCAAGTGTTGGGGAGAGCAATGCGATTGAGGTTATGCGTTGCTAGAGGAAAAGTAGCTGAGAAGTAGAGCAAAATTTTGGTTAGGTGTTGGCCAAGACAATGCGTTGGTGAATGTAGTGGGAAGTTGAATTATTTGAGAAACCATGCGTTATTGATTGAATCACGAAGGATTGTGAGCTGAAGTAGTCGACGCATCGAAGAATAAGGGATCATTGTCGGGGAAAGAAATATGCTTGAACCATGCGTTGAAGTCACCATGCGTTGAAGACAACCATGCGCTGAAGTCACACTGCGTCCAAGACAGAACGGTCCTAACGCGATGAAGCTAGTGGTGTGAATGACTATGTTGTATGCGTCGGAGGTAGGAGGCGCCCAGAACACCATGCGCTGAGAATGGTTAGTTGCTGAAGATGCTGGAGGAGAACATTGACATGATTGCCTTGCGTCAAAGGAAAGACCAGCGCTAGCCTACGGGTGAAGGGTAAGTTGACATTATCATCTCGGTACTTGTGAGGGATAAGTCGGCCGTATATATAGGTGAGTTTAATCACTTTCAGACATGTTTCGAGAGCTTAAGTCAGTTCCATCTTTCAGAGAAACCACAAGAGAAGGAAGAGGAAGGTGTTCTTTTTGTTTTTGGACGAAATTTCACTCATTTTGGTGCTCAAATCAGAGCTGGAACAGGAGACTGATTGCAGATGCACAGACTGAACAGTGGTTGATGTTTGGAGTAGAACGACTCAAGAAAGCCGAATTTGGGACTGAAATTTTGAGGTTAGTAAGCTAACATAATTCCTAACAAGTCTTATGAAGGATGGTTAAGCTGAAATTGAAGCACATAAATCTTTAGGTAAAAGCAGCAACTACAGAACTGTTATGCAATCCGGAGCAATGCGGAGTGATTTTGGCAAAACTGGAGAATGAAAAAGAGTTAAGCCTTGAAATTTTGAGGTAAGCTGTGGGACGTAATTCCTTACAAGTTTGTAGAAGGAAAGAAGTCTTAATATGGGCTGGAAATGCGTTTTTAGCAGGGATTAAGCAAAGAAATCAAGATTGTAGCAGTCAGCTTTGTTAAGGAGTAGTTAAAGCTCAGCGTGGATATAACAACAGGAGTAAACTGCACACAAGTATCCCTGGAATCAGGGTATAACAGAAGGGTAAGGAACAATTAGTAGCTAAAGCTTTAGTGTTAAGTTTGAGAATAAACCTATGAGAGCCTAACCGCGTGACGAGTTACAAACATTGTGCGTGTAATGAGTTACTGTTTATGTTTTGATGAATGGAAAAGAAGTATACAAGGAAAAATATCTATTTCAGGCCAAGAGGAAATAGGAAAGGCGTATAATCCACTCAAGGCCTAGGAAGAATTGTGAGTGACACTTCTTTTACTTTAGAACGATTTTGTTCAACATGATAGTTCGGTTTTCCAATGAAATGTGAATTTTTGATTAAATGATTTATGAAGCATATTTATGTTCTTAAAGTTATTGAAAAGCATGTTTGTGAAATGTTATTGATAAAATAATTGCCCTGTATTCTTATGAACGATTTGTATACGATCGGTTTGTATAAAATGTTGGTTCTAAAAGGGAAAATGTTTTAGAGGAGGCTCAATGCTAGTAAGGCATGTGAGTTTCCCCAGGACCCAGTACTTGGGCAACCGGCTTATAAAATGTTTTAGAGGAGGCTCAATGCTAATAAGGCATGTGAGTTTCCCCGGGACCCAGTACTCAAGGACATGAGAAGGTACTTGGGCAACCCACCATATTCCTATGTGCACATAGAGGTTATATGCTGGTGCGTTGAGTCTTGCTCCGCATCGAGCCTTATATGTTTTCGACGTTGGGGTGTTGAGTTTTACTCCACTTCAACTAAGGGAAAAATATTGTATCTAAACTGTTTCCTTATGATTTGTTTAAAAATCATGTATGAATTGATAAGGGCAATTAAGTTTGTTTTAACTAATGCATTTAAAGTGATTGCATGTTTTATGTTGATGTTGAACTCAATTTTATTACTGATGATTTTCGAACGAGAAAGGTTTGTTAACATTGTCACTCACTGGGCCTTTAGCTCATGTTTTCAATGTTTTTCTTTCCCCTCCAGGTAGCAAGGACGTTTCTAGTGCTTTGCCTACTCCCACTCGCCCTGCTTAAGCTTCGAGTCTCCGGAAAATCTGACTTGTTGAAGTGTTGTTTGTATGTTAAACCTTAATTAGGTGGCATGTAGATATGTATGTACAATTACCCGGGGTTGAACTATGGGTTGTGTAGGGACATGTAAAAGAATTGAGAAATTTCGTTTTTGGCTTATATATACTTTTCTATATGTGATGTTTAAAATGTCTTAGAATGTGGAGATTACATTGTGAACAGTGTAGAATGTGTGTGAAGGAATGGATGGTATGCGTCACAAGAGGGGCGAAGTATACTGTCCTCACGTCTCCTTTCAGGTTATGCAGGTAAACTTGGGAGGGGTTGTGACATGGAAGAGATTCGAAAATGTAGTAAAAGAGCCTTTGAGCTTTCTTTTAGCCTTGTGCTATGTTTTTTTTGCAATTCTATGGTGTTTAGGTTGCATGTCCAGAATCATTCAAGCTTGACTTGATCGATCTTGCGTGTGGAGTGGTTCGAAGATCAATGGTCGATGGAAGCATCAAGCTTTGTCCGATCCGTGGTTTTGCTGATCGTCTAAGTAATCCGTCGTCTGGCCATTCTTATGGGTTGAGATCATCTTGATTTAGGGTGTTTTAGTTTGAGATCTAAAGGTCTTGTTTGTCAACGAGGTTGTTAGATCCAAATCCTATTGTATTTATTAATAATGTAAGCGTACCGTCTTTCTTATTTACAAACAATATTGTTGCTCCCCATGGTGACACACTGGGTCATATATACCCATTGTCAATTAACTCCTGCAATTGAGTTTTCAACTTTTTCAATTCTTTGGTGCCATTATGTAAGGAACTTGTGTAATAGGCATCGTTCCTAGAATCAAGTCAATAGAAAACTCCACCTTTCTATCAGGTAGTAAACCTGATATTTCCTCAGGAAATACATCTAGGAACTCCCGCACTACGGGAATATCTTCTGGCTTCAACTTACTGTCTTGCATATCAATAACATGTGTAGTCAATTATTTGAATGCTTTTAAAATATATATATATATATATATATATATATATATATATATATATATATATATGTATGTATATTTATATATATTTAATAATATGCGTGCTATTTTTACTTTCCTTTGGTTTATGACCAACTCTTCTAGAAGTTCTAGACTTCAATTCTTTGCAGATATTTATCAAAAAGAGAGGAGAACTCGGGAGGAAAGGAGAATCAGAGACCCTGTTGAAGAGGTTGTACCGACGGTGGCGAATCATTTAATCGAGATAGGAGAGCCTCAAGAGTGAACATTGAGGCAGTTGGTGGAGCCAGACATGACTCAGTAGTCGTTGTGCATTGTTTATCCCTTCACGACAGTGTTGTTTGAGCTGAAACCTAGGCTCATCCACCTGTTTCCACAATTCAAAGGCAATTCTGGCGAAGATCCCCACAAACATCTTAAGGACTTCCATTTTGTTTGTGACGTCTCGAGGCCACATGGGGTAACTGAAGAGCAGCTTAATCTTCATGCATTCCCAACCTCCAGGATCAATCACTACTTGGACTAGGTTGAAGAAGCAATTCCTTAATAAGTTCTTCCAATCATCTCGAGCAAACACCATCAGAAAGACATACGGTATCATCCATGACATGGGTGAATAACTTTTCGAATAAGGAATGCCACAAGCAACTTTGTGCTTGTTTTCTTCACCTTCAAATCTCTAATCATCTTTTAATTCAGTATTTTTACTTTGGTTTGCTTGGTGGTGACAAGGCTAATATCAATGCTACAGCAGGAGGAGCTCTTGCTGATAAGACTCCAACAAAAGATCGTCAGTTAATATCCACTATGGATGAGAACTTTCAACAGTTTGGGACTCGAGCCAAAACTGTTATTGCATCGAACTCTTAAAAGGTTGGTGACCTTAAATCTCATATATCTGACTTGACTTCTCTTGTTAAATAGATGTCCCAAGGTGGAAATGTGCAGCAAGCAAAGTTTTGTGAAGTATGTTTGGCGGTTGAACATACATCAGACGTGTGCTTTCAAATGAAGAATGGTGTGATCCTTGAAGTTAACACCATTGGTGATTTCTAAAGGAAGTACAATCCTCATAGTAATACATATAATCCTGGATGGTGGGACCATCAAAATTTCAAATTGGAAAACCAAGGGCATGAAGATAATAGAGCTCAAGCTCAACCATCCTCGTCAGATTCAGGTATGTCCCTTGAAGACATAGTAAAATCTCTTGCCAACACTCTTTGAAATTTCAATAGGACATTCATCAATTTCAAAAAGATTCAATCCAACTCTCTCAAGAGACAAAGTCCCTCCTGTAAACCCTACTTTCATTTCTAAGAATTTAACTTAAGTGTGTGATATTGTCATGGACTTATTCATATTTTCTTGTTTAGATTGAAAGGAGAAGTGGAGGAAAGCCGATGTAGGTAGCCTTGTGGATTAAGCCGAGAGAACTTTTGGTAAGCCTAATCTTAAATCCTTATGAGATATACTGAGCTTGGAATTTATTTTGACATGTCAACTATAATATAAAAGACTTAATAGGGATATCACCATTTAGACCAAGGTTGAAAGATGTTATCGAGGATGATGACTATTGTTATTATTATTATTATTATTTCTTTGTTATCAATTAAATGGAGAAATTATATATGGAAATTAAGTTTATGGATTTATATATATATATATAAATATATATATATAAAGAAGAAGGTGGAGAGTGAGTCGGTGGGGATAAACTAATTCATGGTTCTTCAGCTAGGCACTGAAGAGAAGAGGAAGAAGAAGATTTAGGTTGATTGGAGTAGAATTTTGAAGAAAAACTTGGTGAAATTCGAAGAGGAATTGAAGCTGGTTTGGAATTCATATAATCTCGACAGGGTATGATGTTTGAAGGATAATGAGTTGTAGTATTCAAGTTTGGAGCTGAAACTTTGAGGTTAGCAAGCTAACTCGTTTTTTAATAACCTTTTTAAAGGATGTTTGAGCTAAATGGGAAGGGAACTAGGTGAAATTGTAGGAAGAAGCGACTGGTTTGGCGTTTCAGGTAGTCTAGAGCAGGGTGGAGGAATTTCAAGTTATCAGTCGAACAAAGAGGAGTTAGACCCTGAATTTTGGATGTAAGCTAGTTAACTTAATTATCTACAAGTTTGTAAGAGGACATAAAATCTAATTTAGGCTGTAAATACTATGTTTAGTAGTTGGAAGTGAAGATAGTATCCTTGAGGCTGACGGGTGAAGCTTGAGTGAGATAGGTCTCGCTGGTAAGGATAGCGACACTTTGGGTATGGAGCGAGACAACTCTTGCTAGCTACATTTGTCTCACAGATCTCGTTGGTTTCGCTAGTCTCGCTAGTCTCATCAATCTCGCTGGTTTTGCTTAGTCACATTAGTGCTAATCTCGCTGGTTTTTCTTGGTCTCGATAGTAAGCTAAACTTTAATGCTTAAGACCTATTTGATGTACATTGATGGGAATCCTAGGGAATCTAACAAAGGAAATTATACTATTTCAAACTAAGAAGAGCTAAGAGAAGCTTATAATCCAATAACAACCTAGGACAAGTAGTGTGATATGAATGGAGGAACCTCAATCATGCAATATGAACATCAAGAATGAGCCATACATGCTGTTCAAGTTTACACTAAGCAAAGAAGAAGAATTATGTCTCAAGTGGAATTTATGAAGAATCAAGCTTCATTTATTGAAAAAAGACTTCAAGCTACTTAAAATGAGATGTGAGTTACTCTTGGATGGTTACAAATGCATGGAATATGGATGAAAAATACTAATCTCGGATTTATTTTATTTATTAAATGTATGTGTAAGCACCTAATTTGTAAGCACGTTCAAAAGCTTTAAGCGAATTAATATTAATAATCTCATATTGTAAATTAAAAAACAAAAAAAAAAAAGAAAGAGAAAACCGAAAGGGAAAGAAGACAAAAAAAAAAAAGGAATTACAAAAAAAACGAAAAAGAAAGAAGAGAAGATAAGGAAGGGGAGAAGTCGGTTATAACTTTTTATTGAAGGGAAAATTTTGCCGACTTATTTCTCTTCATTTCCAAACTCATTTCTATGCTATCTTTCAGCTACACGTTGTGGAGAGGTTGAAGAAGAGTTCTAGGGCAAATTCGTGCAAGGTTTTGGACGATTTTATGGTAAAACTGAAGCTGAAACAGAAGCTTCATCTGCTGTCGCACAATTCGAACTAGGTTTGGTGTTTGGTGAATATCGAGCTGAAGACATTGAATTTTGGGCTGAATTTTAAGGTTAGTAAGTTAACTCAATTTTGAACAACTTTTATGAAGGATGCCTGAGTTGAAATGGAATAGAAACATGTAAACTTTTAGCTGGAAGTTACTGATACAAAATTTCTGTCCAATCTGGAATAGCGCGGAGAAAAATTGCAATATCTGACAAACAAGGACAAGTTAAGCCACGAAAATTTGAGGTAAGCTAGAAAACATGTTTCTCTACAAGTTGGTAGAAGGAAAGAAGTTCTAAATTTGGCTGGAAATATGACTTTGAACTGACAGAAGTGAGAACAAAAAGACAAGGAGGAAACTCTGCTGTCGGGTGTCGTTAGGAAGCTGGTATCACTGAAAAATTGGAGCGTGAGTAGCGAGACAAATCTTGCTGGTAGTACAGAGGAGGTTTTTGTCTCACAAATCTCGCTGACTCTCACTCGATGTCGCTCCTCAGGTAATCTCGCTAGTCTCGCTTATTCTTGTGTCGCTAGTGCCGTGTACCTGTTGTGTAATTTCGTTAGTAATCTCGCTAGTAAGATGAAATCTCGTTGGTAATCTTGCTAGTGACATAGAATCTGGCTTATTATGTTTATTTTAGAAAAGAAAGGGAGTCTCAGTGGTGAATCATGAATCGAGTTTAAATATGCACATTTAACGATCATGAAAAGGAAGTTTAAGGAAAGCGTAACGTGAGGAATGTGTTTTTACAGGCCAAAAGAGCTTGGAAAGGCATATAATCCACTTAGGGCTTAAGGACAAGTTGTGAGTGACACTTTCTTTCTTTGAAAGCGAAATTTATTGAAAATGTTTAGTTTGGTTTTTCTTATGAGATATGGCTTTGAGATGAACTGTTTTCTTAAAAAGCATGATGTTTGATGATATTGTTCACACGGCATTTTCTATACATTTTCTATAAGATGTTGAATGGCATGTTGTGAAATGTTGTTTATCGTGATATATCTGATTTTTCATGAAAGATTTTCATGTGAACTATTTAAGTATAATACTGGTTTCTAAAATGTTTTAGAGGAGGCTCAATGCTAAAGGACATGAGAAGGCATGTGAGTTTCCCCGGGACCCAGTACTGAAGGACTCGTAGAAGGTACTTGGGCAACCCGCGATATTTCTATGTGCACATAGAGGTTGTGACGTTGGGTGTGTTGAGTATTGCTCCACCCCAACTAAGGTTGTTATCGACGTTGAGTGCGTTGAGTTTTACTCCTCCTCAACTAAGGATGTTTTCGACGTCGGGTGCATTGAGTCTTGCTCCGCCCTGACTAAGGGAAAGTTTTGAGAACGAACTGATTTTCGTGTACGATCATTTTGGCATGAACATATGTGATTTGATTACGTTGTTGAAAATTATGATTTTACAGAAATGATTATTTGAATCACGTTTATGTATATGGTGTTATAACGATTGTAACATGCTTGTTTTCGAACAAAAGATGGCTTTACAAAATTAGTCACTCACGGGGCTTTTAGCTCACCCTTTCCATGTTTTCTTTTCCTCCCAGGTAGCAAGGACGTTCTTGGTGCATTGCCTACTCCAACTCGCCCTGCATAAGCTTTGAGTTTCCAAAAAAATCTATCCTGTTTTGAAGTGTTGCTTGTATGTAAACCTTATATAGGTGGCATGTAGACTCAACTGTGTATTTACTGGGAATTGAAACATGGTTTTGCATAAGGTCTTTACGAATGAGTTGTAAATTTGAATTATCGATACATATAAAATTCCTATTATATTATGGTTTGAAAAGTATTAAGGAGCAATACGTATGTTGTAAACAGTACAAGATCAGTGGGTAGAAGTGGATGGTATGAATCACAAGAGGGGTGATGTATGCCGTCCTCACAACTCCTTTTCAGGTTATGTAAGTAATTTGGGAGGGGGATGTGACACTGGGTGCTCAAATCACCCAGTTGGCAACTGTAGTGAGTAGATTGGAAAGCAAAGCCTCTGTAAAATTGCCAGCCCAACCCAAGCACCATGTGATGAATGTATGTGTTGTAACCATTGTGAGTTCGTCTGATGATATAAACGAAGGAACCTTATTCATGTAATATAAACATCAAGAATGAGTCATACATGCTATCCAAGTTTACACTAAGCAAAGAAGAAGAATTACATGAAGTCAAGTAGAATTTATGACGAATCAAGCTTCATTTAATAAATATCTTGAAGCTACTTCAAATGGGATGTCATTTAGTCTTGGATGGTTACAAATGCATGAAATATGGATGAAAAATTCTAATCTCGAATTTATTGTATTTATTAAATGTATTTTCAGTTTTGAGTCATTTTTTGTGTTTTTATGTTACAGTTTGATCATGGCTAACCATGGTCATTAATTATAAGTGTTTGATAACTTGTAGAAATACAAGTTATTACAGCCTTTTTCTTAGAAAAATAGAGATTAAATAGAGAATCATGCGGTAGTTGATGTTAAATTCTATTGATAAATCTTCCTCTGCGTTCTACTCTTGTAAATTGATGAAGATAATTATTTTATAGCTTTTTGAGCCTAAAATGCATGTTTTAATGCAGGAACACGAGCAACCTGTAGATTCTTAACGCAGGACTATGCGTTGGCAACCTGTGACGATTTGACATTCGCTCAACACAGGATGATGCGTTAGAACATATGGATGCGTCGACGCATGAACCTAAATTCTTCATGGATGCATAACGACCAGAAATGCAAGGCAGCGGAAAATCAGATCAGAATCTTGAGAGATTGTCGGAAGATTGACATGCATGATCTGTGGCTAAAGTGGTGGATCTAAATTGAATCAAGAATTACGCAATTAGGCGAGATAAACGCACGACATCAATTTCCTCCAATCACGCAGATTTGCCACTGATTATGAAAGCAGCCTCTATAAAAGGGCAGACCTGCAAGCTGAAAAAGGGTTGTGATTCTTAGAAGAATTCATAAGTGACAGCAGAGTTCTCTCCAGAAGACAACCGGAGACGAATAGCTCGAGAGAGAAGAGTCTTCCCTTTGCCTGACCACTTCACAGCAGAACCTCACACTTCCATTTGGCGTCATTCTATCTCTTTTTCTAGCTTTCATTTTAGATTTGTGTCAAGACATTGAGCTGTCTAAAATTGTATTCCGTTCATTAATCTAAAATTCTTCCATGTTTATCCATTTCTCCACACTTTCCACTTATTACTTTGAATCCATGAGTAGCTAATCTTTCAAGGGTCACGGGTTGCGTTAGCATCTAAATAAGAACTATAGTGTAACTATTGCATCTTGTCAATTGTAATCTTAAACTGATGCTTATGTCCATCTAGCTAATTGATATAAGCAGTAATAATCAGGCTGCTCGAGAGGGTAAGTGATTGTGGAACTCAATTGACAAGGCCAAGAAGTGTTACCTATCTATAGGAATAACCTTGGCACTTAACACTCTCCTATGCGGTATAGACATATGACGCATAGCGGCTGACAACCGGGAGAAAAGTCGTAAGTATGAATCGAATATCACCATGCATTTCTGATTTTAGATGGTAACCAACCCGAACCTTGTTTTTATTCATTCATTTAATCCATTTAGCTGATTTGGCTGTGTGGCATACCTTACCATTTACCCCATTTCAATCTAGTGTACATGTTATCGCTTTCTTTAGTTAGACGCATCCTTCTCAACTATTTTTGGTTACCACTCCAACTCTAATAATCCAACGAATTATAGAATCAACATAGTCCCTGTGTCCGACCTCGGACTCACCGAGTATACCTATTTCTTTGCTTATACTTGGGTTAAGAATAGGAAAACTTGACAGATCATAAATGCATAACATTAAGCATGTTCAACGCATAGTACGTTAAATGCATAGGAAGCTTAATCATAATAGACAAACACAGTATCAAGTTTTTACACTTCAAATCTGCTGCAAAACAACAAGTTTTTGGCGCCGTTGTCGGGGAACTTTTGTATTGATTCGATTTTTTTGTTTTGATTATTTGTGTTGTAGGAATTCCTCAATCGAAGGAGTATAGCAAGTTTCTCTTCTGTCAGAAGCTTCTAACAGTATTTGAGTGACGAGAGCACTCTAGAATTTGATATTGACCCTGAGATTGAGAGGACCTTCAGACGAAGGACAAGGCAGAATCGAAGAAGGACCAATAGTTGCTTGGACCTGATTTAAACGGCTAGTGAGGAATTGCCTGCATAAGCAGAAGATTATTGGATATGACCTACTCACAAGCCGTAGATATTCTCGACAGAATTTCGTGGAATACTAATGAGTGGGTGGACGCATCATCCTCATCGTCTTCCATGGAATATCTTTTACGAGAATTCATCTATAAAATGAAGCGAGGCTCCAGAATCAAGCCACTGCAATCAGGAATTTATAAGTTCAATTGGGTCAAATTGCAGATTAGCTCAAGAATGAAATGCAAGGAGCATTGCTAAGTACGACCGGAGTTCCAAGAGGGAACTTAGAAGAACAATGTCAAGATGTGACATTAATATGTGGGAAAAGTAATCCCACTAAAACGCAAAATCAGGGGATGCATGGAGACTTGCAACCCGTAAATGCTCCAACAACGAGTCAACCGTAGGAGAGTACTACACATAATGTTAATCAAGAAGAGGAAAATAGAGAGAGGAGAGAAAAAGCAACACAGGCAGAACCTGCGTCTGTATATACAGATAGAACTCCTGGACACATCCTGATTGACGTCCAAGAAGGAATATCAACGAATTGCGTGGGTGATCAACAGGTAAAATTTAATGTGGTTAACGCATTGAAAGATCCTGATCATTTCCAATATTGTTCGATAAACGCAGATATAAATGAGAAGACAAAACTTACGAACGCAGCGTTGAAAGATGAAATCCTCAAGGACGGTGAAGATGGTGAAGAGGATGAAATTAAATTACTCTCTGATCGTATATTTGAGCAATCAGACCGGAGCAATAGATCCACGGCAAAGATCGAGCCGTATTTAGAAGAGCCTTTAACGCATGAGCTAGAATCCAGACCACGCATCCCAAGTACGCTCACTTGAGGGAGGTCATACTACAATTCATTGTCTCCTCTGCGTTGAACCCTGGACACGATAAAGGCTCCAATGACCTACGCAAGCATAATTGAGCCTGCGTTGAAAGGTCTTTACATTGCTAAACGCCTAATTTTCCAGGGACGCTTTCTTTTACTCTTGCTTACTTTCTTTTATTCATACTTTGTTTTCAGTATTTATTTCTCATTCTTTGACTTCAGTTTTAGGAGTAGTGTAAATTAGATAAGCATGAAATTATGCGTCGAGCTTCAATGCAAACTTTGATTTTATCGCACACTCTGCCATTCATGCTGCGTCCAACACATAAGGGAACTGAGAACCATACGTTCATCAGTTATGCGTTTATCAATAGCATACATGCGTTTTAGAAAGAGTAAACTGGGGAACGCATACGTCTTTTGAGTCGATGCATTTTCCCGAAAGCACTTGAGTGCTTATTTGCGTCATTAGCTGCCCATCACACTTGATGGGTGTGCGGCTCAATAAACTTGCCTAGATTAGTGGGATTTCGGATATCGCGTATCCGCATTTATTACCGACGGTTTAATTAGCCTTTCATCAACGCTATTCGATTTTCCATTTTACATTTTCAGAACCCTTCATCTCTCAAACCTCCGGCGATTTGAGTTCTTCGCACCCTTGTCTATGCCTAGCCAATCAAACTCCCAAAACCAAGAACACTTCGCCGGCGACGTTTCCCCAATATCTTCCTGCAATACTCAGTACTTGACCCCATCTTCTTCCTCATCCAAGCCGCAACCAGTCTTTGAGGTATTTCCCAACCCTCGAGCTCTATTTTTCTCTCCACCACTATTCCGACCTACCCAACCGGTGAGGCCTTTCGCTTTTCTGGTCTGCCCTAGACCTCCAAACCCCAGCCCACCATTTATCCCAACTTTTTCGACGTCACGAATCAGGGCTAATGCCCAAAGACCGCCTGTAACCCCATTTTTTCGACCATTCGTCAGACTTCCAGTCCGTCCACCACTAGTCGACCTTGACTCAGACGACTGAGTGGAAGTCCTAAACATTCAACCATTGAGCTGAATGGACCCGACACCTACTCCAAAACCCAAAAGTCGAGTCAAGTCCTGCATTCCAAAGCGCAGAATGAAGAATATGAAGGAGTTTTCCTCTGCAAACTTCAATGCTGGAAACCAACGTCTAAGCACGAAAAAATCCGAAGTCGAGCAACTGGGTCCTGGAATGGTTCGTGATGAAGTTAGCACACTATACAGAAGCAGTGAAGTCTGCCACAAAGACAAGCGAAATGACTTCGGTGACATCCTCGAGAGGATTGCTCAAGAGTAAAGAAACGCAAAGGCGAGGGAGGATGACGGGGAGGTCAACCAGCCTTTGCCTTCATCAAGACACCCCAGCACAAGAGGGACTGAGGAAGTGGGAGGAGGGGTAGAAGAGGAAGTGGTTGTGGAAGAAGGGGAAGTGTTCCCTGTTGTTGGTGGATTTTGTATGTGCGTAAATTGTCTTAACGCAAAGTGTTAAATGATGTCTATGCGTTCAACATGTCATGCTTTGAGCATGCTATGCGTCTTACTACTATGTGTTGGTGATCTGTCAAGTTTCCCTATCCTTTACCCAAGTATAAGCAAAGGAGTAGGTTTTCTCGGTGAGTCCGAGGTCGAACACTGGGATTATGTTGATTCAATATTTATGTGAATTACATGCGTTGCAGTGGTAATCAAGAAATAATGGGGAGAGTGTTTGTTTCTAATCTAAAGAAAGCGATAATATGTACACTAGACTAAATGTGGAAGATGGAAAGGCATGCGACACAGCAAGTTCAGCTAGAGATGTGTGTGAATGGATAAAGAAAGGGTTCGGGTTGATTAACATCTAACATCGAAAACGCACAGTAGTATTCTTTCATACTTGCGACTCTTCTCCCGGTTGTCAGCCGCTATGCGTTATATGTCTATAACGCATAGGAGAGTGTTAAGAACCAAGGTTATCCCCATAGACAGGCAATACTACTTGGCCCTTGTCAATTGAGTTCCACAATCGCTTACACTCTCGAGCAGTTCGATTATTACTACTTATATCGATTTGTCAGATGGACATAAGCATCGGATTAAGCTCGCAATTGACAAGATAAAATAGTTACACTGTGGTTCCTAGTTAGATGCTAACGCAACCCTAGACCCTAGAGTGATTAGTTACTCATGGTTTGAAAGTAAAAAGCGGAAAGTTTAGAGAAATGAGTAGACATGGAAGATAATTATATTGATGAAATGAAATACAACTTTAGATGAGCTCAATGTCTTGACACAAATCTAATATCAAGATAGAACAATAAGAAAGAAAGCAGGGAAAGGCGTCAATGTCTTGAGTTGCCCGGATGGAAGCGTGAGGCTATGCTGTGAAGTGGTCCGGTGGAGGGAAGACTCTTCTCTCTCGAGCTATTCGTCTCCGGTGGAAGTCTGGAGAGGACTCTGCTGTCACTTATGGAGTTCTTCCGAGAATCAACAACCCTTTCTCATCTCGTGGAGCTGCCCTTTTATAGATGATGTATTCGCAATTAATGGCAAATCTGCTTGATTGGCGGCGAGATTGATACTATGCGTCCATCTCGCCTGATTGCGTGATTCTCCGGTCAATTAAGATCCACCACTTTGGCCACAAATCCTGTTCGTCAATCATCCGTCAATCTCTCAACATTCTGCTTTGATTCTCAGCACCTTGCATTAATGGTCGTCTATGCGTCCATGAATAGTTTGGCCGATGTCAATGCGGCGTAGGTTGCTAACGCGTAGTCTTGCGCTGAGAAGTCATCAACGCATCGTTGCATTCCTGCGTTAAAACATGGGTTTTAGGCTCAAAAAGTGGTAAAATCATTTATCTTCATAAAAATACAAGAGTATAACGCAAAGGAAGATTTATTAGTAAAAGTCATGTACACTACCGCATGCTTCTCTATTTAATCTCTATTTATCTAAGAAAAAGGCTATTATAACTTGTATTTCTACAAGTTATCATTCCCTAGATGAATGGATTGCGCACATTCTGAGTGGCCTGCGAGACTCGTTTGAAGTATGCGTATCAGACGCAGGACGAGAAGCACCCTCACCGATAAAAGAGATCCAGAGTTAGCCAAAAGAGACTCGAGAGGGTGAAAAGACTGGGGGAAATAAGGAAGGAGATGCCGCCTACAGCAAGGAGGTCGTAGGCGAGCCATTCAAAACGCATGGGTTAGTCCCTACGTCTATTAGTCCTGATGAGATGACCCTGGACTCTAATGAAGGACCTATCAAAAAGGTTGTGATGGCCACAGAGGCCAAGAGAAGAAGAGAAGAAGAAGAGGAAGTGATACCTCTGATAAGGAAGAAAAGAAGGGTATCACAAGAAACTGTCAAGGATGAAGAGCCAAAAAATGCAGAGCAAGGAGACGGTCCTGAATGCCCGATTGCGGCAACATCTTTTGATCGGCTGGCAGAAAAGATGAAGAAGAAGAGAGCTAAATTAAGAAAAGAGCTCAAAACCCTCAGAAAAAGAGCGGAGAAAATTGCTAAGGGCGCATTGTCCAGCAAAAAGGTGCGTAGGGTAGTGCGACCTGAGGAAGAATGGGAAACGCAAGGCCTTCCTGATCCTCAAATTGACGAAGCCGCTATGGCATTAGAGGAGGAAATGAGGGAAGAAGAAAGAATAGAAATGGCGGCTGAAGAGCATGATAGAGAGTTGCAAATAGAAGAAGATGAGGAGTTGGTTACACGAATAAATGCCCAAGAAGAGAGGGAGGGCAAGAGGAAAAAGAAGAAGAAAAGTAGGCACCACTCTCCTACAAGGAAGGAACGCATAGGGGAAGATGCGTTAGAGGAGCAAGGTGTCAGCACATTGAGAAAGAAGAAAAAGAGAGAAAAAGAGGAGTCAGTTGCCAAGCTCCTAGGCATTCACCAAGAGAACCGCAAAGGGAAGGAGAAAATGACTAACAATCCAACTGAAGTGGCCGAGAGAAAGAAGAAGACAGTAGATAAAATCCCTGCTAAGGCCAAAGGAAAAGAGAAGGTGGCGGATGCGTCACCAAAGAAGAAGGATGGAAGAGGGAGACGGAGGGCGTTCCCTGATTTATTGACAGAGGTGGGATTTTTCCCTAAAGAAGCTCCGTTGCTGCCGTATATCATTGAAATCATCAACCACCACGGTTGGAGAAATTTCTGTTCCAGCACTGTTTGGATCCAACCAGACTTAGTCCGCAGCTTTTATAACGGATGCATTGATGAAGAGGAGGACGTGGTAGTGGTTGAAGAAAATGAAGTCCCATTCAACACAAGGGATTACAACCTTTTTCTTAGAAAAATAGAGATTAAATAGAGAATCATGCGGCAGTTGATGTTAAATTCTATTGATAAATCTTCCTCTGTGTTCTACTCTTGTAAATTGATGAAGATAATTATTTTATAGCTTTTTGAGCCTAAAATGCATGTTTTAACGCAGGAACACGAACAACCTGTAGATTCTTAACGCAGGACTATGCGTTGGCAACCTGTGACGAGTTGACATCCGCTCAACACAGGATGATGCGTTAGAACATATGGATGCGTCGACGCATGAACCTAAATTCTTCATGGATGCATAACGACCAGAAACGCAAGGCAGTGGAAAATCAGATCATAATCTTGAGAGATTGTCAGAAGATTGACATGCATGATCTGTGGCTAAAGTGGTGGATCTAAATTGAATCAAGAATTACACAATTAGGCAAGATAAACGCACGACATCAATTTCCTCCAATCACGCAGATTTGCCATTGATTACAAACGCAACCTCTATAAAAGGGCAGACCTGCAAGCTGAAAAAGGGTTGTGATTCTCAGAAGAATTCCTAAGTGACAGCAGAGTTCTCTCCAGAACACAACCGGAGACGAATAGCTCGAGAGAGAAGAGTCTTCCCTCCGTCTGACCACTTCACAGCAGAACTTCACGCTTCCATTTGGCGACTCAAGACATTGATGCCTTTCCTGCTTTCTATCTCTTTTTCTAGCTTTCATTTTAGATTTGTGTCAAGAACTTGAGTTGTCTAAAATTGTATTTCGTTCATTAATCTAAAATTCTTCCATGTTTATCCATTTCTCCACACTTTCCGCTTATTACTTTGAATCCATGAGTAGCTAATCTTTTAAGGGTCACGAGTTGCGTTAGCATCTAAATAAGAATCATAATGTAACTATTGCATCTTGTCAATTATAATCTTAATCTGATGCTTATGTCCATCTAGCTAATCGATATAAGCTGTAATAATCAGACTGCTCGAGAGGGTAAGTGATTGTGGAACTCAATTGACAAGGCCAAGAAGTGTTACCTGCTATAGGAATAATCTTGGAACTTAACACTCTCCTATGCAGTATAGACATATAATGCATAGCAGCTGACAACCGGGAGAAGAGTCGCAAGTATGAATAGAATATCACCATGTGTTTCTGATTTTAGATGGTAACCAACCCGAACCCTGTTTTTATCCATTCATTTAATCCATTTAGCTAACTTTGCTGTGTGGCATACCTTACCATTTACCCCATTTTAATCTAGTGTACATGTTATCGCTTTCTTTAGTTAGACGCATCCTTCTCAACTATTTTTGGTTACCACTCCAACTCTAATAATCCAACAAATTATAGAATCAACATAGTCCCTGTGTCCGACCTCGGACTCACCGAGTATACCTATTTTTTTGCTTATACTTGGTTTAAGAATAGGAAAACTTGACAGATCATAAACGCATAACATTAAGCATGTTCAACGCATAGTACGTAAACGCATAGGAAGCTTAATCATAATAGACAAACGCAGCAACAAGTTTTTGCACTTCAGATCTGCTGCACAACAACAGTGTTACAACATTTTAAATGTGTCATAGAATGTCGAGGGTTATATTTTGAGGTCTATATAAATGTCATATAATTGTTCAAACAAAGAGACTTGGAAGAGATTTGAAAATGTAGTAAAAGGGCCTTTGAGCTTTATTTTAGTCTTGTGCTATGTCTTTTTTGCAATTCCATGGTGTTTAGATTGCATGTTTAGAATCATTCAAGCTTGTCTTGATCAATCTTGCTTGTGGATTGATTCGAAGATCAAGGATCGATGGGAGCTGCAAGCTTTGTCCGATCCGTGGTTTTTTTCCATCATCTAAGTGATCCGTCGTTTAGCCATTCTTAGAGGCTAAGATCATCTTCATTTGGGGTGTTTGAGTTTGAGATCTAAAGGTCTTGTTCGTCGACAAGGTTGGTAGATCTGAGTTCTCGAATGTTACTTATCATCTGATCTCCCTACCTTTAAATCTAAGAATTTTATTGCTGAAAAAGAATTCAACGAGCTATTTGGTTTTGATGAAAAAGGACGTAGGCCCTAACCGCCTGAGAGCCCTCAACAGGTTAGTACTGATCCCTTGAATCAGTCTGATTTGAATGCTTATATTCATGTTGCTCCTTTTCCAGAAAGATTCCTTAGTCTTGAGAGGAATGAAAGAAAAGGTAAGCAAGTTTAAACTATTGAAATTGTAACTTCTAGCCCCCCTAAGATGAGCTCAATGCAGGGGGTGAAGGAAGAGGAAGAAATGCTTGTTGTACAGGCAACCACGGTCGTCCTAAGTAACCTACCAGTGAAACATGATGATCCAGGTATGTTCTATCACACCCCTTCCCAGGTACCCTCTTAACTTAGGAGAAAGTGTGAGGACAACAGACATTAACCCTCCAACGACATCTACTGTCAACCTGTTCAATCCTTATACTTGTCCAAGCACCTAATAAACAATTATAAATCACAACTGAACATTAACCTCAAACTTAGGATAAGCTGGCATACAAGAACATACTTCCATTCACTAAAAAGTAACATATGACTACGAGCTCACTCTTTAACCCTCTATATGTATAGCACATGTCATATACACAAACGTTTACAATGTATACACACTAGTGGCAAGCCTAGACGAGTTGTTGTGCAGACTAAGCACCCCGGTTTCGCTCGCTACCATGAAAATATAAAAACGAAGGAAAACATGAGCTAGGTTGCCCAGTGATTGACAAGTTTAAAAAATCCTTACTCGCAGGAATTCCAAAATCATGCTCGAAAATCAGTGATAAAATAATAAATAGTTCGTCTCCAAACTCAAGAAAAATATGCTTGATAACGGTATTAAAACCATATACATTTCATCCTTGAAAACCATACAAATTCAACATAAGTCTGAAAATTTTTCCTTAATTGAGGCAGAGTAGAGCTCAACGCTACTCAACATTGAAAACAACTTTAGTTAGTGTGGAGTAATCTCGACACACCCAACATCGATTAACCTTAGCTATGTGGAGTAATCTTAACACAATTGCGTCGAATATATCTCTATGTGCACATAGAAATCATAACCTGGGATGCCCGTATACCTTCTCAAGTCCTTCAACACCGGGTCCCATATACAAGATTTAAGCCACCCATATGCCTTCTCTAAGTCCTTCGACATTGGGAGCCTTTCTAAAACATAGTCTAAAACTAACGTGCTTTTGGAAATAACATGATAGTAATCATGAGTTTATGGCATTTGAAAACTTCACAAATTCACCATAAAATATCGTACTTCCATAAAATGAGAATTATAAATAGCATGCTTTTCGTAAAATTTGTTTAACATTTAGCAGGCGCTCGAACAATTTCCAGTGCAAAATACATAATATCACATATCTGAAAACACATGCTTATTTCAAAAAAATTAGTCATAGTTGCATAATAAAACTCGTAAGAATATAAACATTAAAACATGCTCACAAATATACTAGAGCATCATGTAATCTTTGTATAAAATAAAGCTTGTTTTGAATAAAATTTGTCACTCACAACTTGTCCCGGGCCCTTAATGGATTATAAGTCTTTCCTCGCTCTTCTCGGCCTGAAATGACATAATTCCTTTCGTCAAATTCCTTAAACAGATTCCCATTAATATAACAAATAGGTCTTAGTATTGAAATTTAGTTCATTAGCGAGACCAAGCTACTAGCAAGACTACACAACAAACGAGACTTAGTTTACCAGTGAGACCAATGAGACTTTTAAGACAAAAACGGCCAGCGAGACTTAGCGAGATTGGTCTCATTGCTCACCTTCACGCCCTCAATGTCGTTGTCCACTCCAGCGATACCTGTCTCACCCAAAGCTTCTGTCTTTGCTTCCAACTGCTAAAAGTAGTACTTCCAACCTGAATTAGAATTTTCTTCCTCTTACACACTTGTAGAGAAAAGGGTTTACTAGCTAACCTCCAAATTTCAGGGTCTATCTCTTCTTCGTTTGTTGGATAACTCAATTTTACTCCATCCTACTCTAGATAACTCAAGAAATCAAACCAGTCACTTCTACCTAAAATTTCACCTGTTTCCCTTAACCTTCAGCTCAAACATCCTTCACAAAAGTTGTTAATATATGAATTAACTTATTAACCTTAAATGTTCAGCTCTAAACTCAATCTCTACAGCTTGCTATCTTCCCAACATTAGACCTTGTGCAGATTGCTCGAATTCCTGAATAGCTTCACCTTCTCTTCGATTTTCCCCAAGTTTTTCCTCAAAATTCTACTCCAAACCACCTAAATTTTCTTCTTCCCTGTTGGTATCTACCTGAAAAAACACGAAGTTTGGCTTTGAGGGATATGGAAAGTTGATAAGGAAAATAGGAAAATGATTTCCCTTCCAATTTCATCTGTTCCACCACCTCATTCTCCACTTTCTCTTTTCTTTTCTCTCTCTCTCTCTCTCTTTTTTTCTTTTTAATCCAAAAACTTAATTTCGATTTATAACTTTTCTATTTACTTAGTAACAACTAAATAATAATAATAATACCATTGTATTATTACTAATGATAATCTTAATTGTTAATAGCATCTTCCACTCTTGGTCTCAATGGTGATAAATCTGTTGAGTCTTTTATATTCTAGTTGACATGTCAAAATAGATTCCAAGCTCGACTTATCTCATAAGGATTTAGAATTATCTTACCAAAAGTACTTTCAACTTAATCCCCAAGCTTATCTTCCTTGGCTTTCCTCCACTTCTTCCTTCAATCTAAACAAAGAAATGCAGATAAGTCCACAACCTATTACATACTTAAGTTAAGTGCTTAGAAATGAAAGTAAGGTTTACATGTTCTGCCTACCTTGCAAAATAGGTAAGAAGAAGTTACAACATGCTTTGATTAATTTAGGAAAAGTTGTAAGTATCATGCCTGTGTCTCTGTTTCATGTGCTTCGACTAATAGATCTATGTAATACTTATGTAGTGGTTCAGCCGGCAGATCGTAGTTTAACTAACCCATCAGGAGTTGTAAAAGATGTGTTCATGAATGTTGATGGCTTCATCTTCCCCATTGATTTTTACGTCTTGAAATATGATAACAATGTTCACTCCCTTTAGAACTCTGTTATATTTGGTTGGCATGTCCTAAGAACTTCTTTAGCTAAGATTTGTTGGGTTTGATATCCTAAAACTCGTTGTTTGTAACTAAATGGAACTTATTCTCGATAAAGTTGTTATCAGGATTTATTCAGTAAAGTTGCTATTAGGAAGTGCATCTATTAAATCCAATAAACTAAGATTCCTTGGCTATAGGTTGTATGCTTAGACTTTTTGTATAGACATAAAAGTGGATCAAGTTTAAGTAAATAGCCAAAATGGTCTATAGTATAAGGATAAGGTTGGGTACCTTATCCTGGGACGCTATGGATGCGGCTCATTTTGTATTTAATACAAACAATGTGATCCTATATATTCATGTAGAGACATGTGAGTGAAGGCGTTCTGTGGAATGAGATTCCATAAGGCCGAACCATGAAATAATCATTTTTACTTTATAACACTGTTTATTGTTAAAATTGATTTTTTCAAACCTAATGACCTAGGTAACTCAATCTTAATTATGAGCTAACTATGAACTCTTGTCTGTTTGAGATTATCCTTTAACCTGCACAGGTGAGAGTGGCTCGAGTTTGCCGACTCAATATACCTCCTATTTTAGGGATAAGATCAGACAGATAGCTAACGATATAATCTTGCTAGATGGAATTCACTTCTACCTGTTTTTTGGTAAATAGATAAGTTGTCCCCTTAAGTACTGACTCTAGGACTTGAACAAGGGCCACACCCTCTCATTGACCCGAGAGGGACTAGATTTGTAGGTTGGACCATAAACCTATTGTTCACTAGAGGATCAATGGAACTTAAGGAACGAGATGTAATTACACGGGTAAAAATGATAATTTTGACTTAGCTGTAATTATGAATAACTTGTGAATGATCGACTTACTTATCATGGTTATATCAAGTGGACAGAAATATATCTACAGTGAGAAGGGGGCAGCTACTGGACTTTAGTGGAGTGACCCGATAGTTAACGAATATTAATTAACTAGGTTAAAGAATGTAGCCAGTTAATTTCGGATCGTTAGAGCTCATGATCTGTAGGTTCATTAGGTTCCCTTTTTAACTCATGGATAAACCTTAGAACTTTATAGTGAGTGAATTTAAAATGTTCGAATTCAGTAATGGAGCAATTTTTTATGATTTGTTCATTTAATTATGAATTAGACAAAATCAGAGAGTTAGAAATATTTAAATTTGATTTAAACATTTTTAGAATGAATATAGATTCATCGGATTGGAGTTTGTTGGGAAAAGTGGAAAAAATAATATTTAATATTAATTTAATATAATTAATTATATACTAAATTAATTTTATTTAAAATTAATTTTTTTCTTGAAATTAGTTTTTAATTAAATTCAATTTTAAGAAATTGTATATTAAATTCATTTTTTGAAAAATAAAAAAATGGATTTTTCCACTAAATGCATGGTAAAGGTGGTGGTGTTCTTTATGCAAAACACCCTATCCATTATCATCTTCCACCTCCAAAATTGAGCACCCTAGTTAGCCAATTTGTTGGCATGCTACATGTTAGCTTAAATCTGTATGCTTTCCTCCTTATATAGATAGAGCAATTGAAGATTAGAAAAAGGCTTCTTGCTGATTTATGCAAAAATTCTCTCAAACTCAAAAAAAAAAAAAAAAAAAAAAAAAAAAAAATAGAAGTGTTCTTCAATTTTTTCTCCTTTTTCACCCATTCTTGGATCCCAAAATCCATTCTAAGGCCTGAGGATAACAAGAAAGACACTAGAAGTTGTCCAAGAAGTGTTCGTGATCTAAAATTTGAACAATTCAGCTTGAATTTTGAGCTTCAACAAGTAAGTTCTTCTTCTTTGTTTTTGGCTTTCAAAACCAGCACGTTTGGCCTTCAAAATTGATGTAATCAGAGTACTTTAGATCCTAATTATTTTCGTTGCTATGTTGGTAACTCTGTCAAGATTGATATAGGAGACGGTTCTCTATCTGTAGAGTTTGAAGGAATTGTTAAAAAATTCTTTGTCCCGATGAAAATGCTTCCATTAATCCTTTCGATTCTTGTGAGTTACTACCTTTGCAGGAATGGTGCAGCAAGTGCTACTGAGATGGATGGAAGGAATGAGTCGATCAACTTCGAGCCAGGATGATCAGGTAGAACACGGTCAAGCAACCAACCTTAAACATTTGTGCTTTCTAAAGGCAGCCAGTGTCAACTTTAAATGCTTTCCTTTATTTTGCTTTAGTTTATTTTATTTGGTTTTAGTTAATTAAGGGTTTTGATAATGATTTTTTGTGATGACCGCGAATTTCTTGCATTGGTGTCGTGAAGCATGCTCAACCCCGCACATGCATAAAATTAAGGAATTCCTTTGTTTCCCTCCCTTTTTCTTTGTCCCTGTGTGTTATTGTTATTTATTGATACATTGAGGACAATGCATGATTTAAAAGTTGAGTGGTTTGGGTTGCATGCTTATACGTTTTTTTATTATTCGAGTTGAGTATATTATTTGTTTGTGATCTATGAATTAGTTTTATGCTTGGTCTGCATGGTGAACCCTTGAGCCTCGAAGCTCGGGTTTTGCATGAATCGAATGTTTTGCATGATATTTTGCTTGTTGTTGCCTTGCTCGTTTCAATAAATTTTGATGATACACCTCTCTTGTCACACCCCCTCCCAGATTATTCCCCATAATCCGAGAGGAGATGTGAAAACAGCAACCTTGACTCCTCTGTAAGGTTCATTATCTAACCACTAAGACTAAAAACGACCCAGATGAGGTTCTTGCGTAGGCAAAGCATCCCGAACTTGCTCGCTACCTGAAGAATAGAAAAAACATGGGAAAGCGTGAGCTAAAGCCCCGTGAGTGACTAGTTTTATAAAAGTATCTTTTGTTCGAAAACAGGCATGTTACAATCATTATAACATAATATACGTAAAACATAGACTCGATTCATCATTTCTGTAAAATCATACTTTCCAACAACTTGATCAAATCACATAAATCCGTTCCAAATCATAGAAGATCGTTTTAGAAAATTATACAGAAAACCCATTTAGTTTCTCAATCATTTCCCTTAGTTGAGGCGGAGCAAAACTCAATGCCCTCAACGTCGACAACAACCTTAGTTTGGGTGGAGCAAGACTCAACACACCCAACGTCAAAAACGAATTTTTACCTTAGTTGAGGCGGAGCAAAACTCAACGCTCTCAACGTCGAAAACAACCTTAGTTGGGGTGGAGCAAGACTCAACACACCCAACGTCGAATTCAACCTTGGCTCGATGCAGAGCAGAACTCGATGCACCAGCAAAATATCAACCTCTATGTGCACATTGGAATATGGTGGGTTGCCCAAGTACCTTCTCCATCTTTCAGTACTTGGTCCCGGGGAAACTCACATGCCTTTAAGCATTGAGCCTCCTTTAAAACACTTTAGAAACCAATTTTCCCATAATCAGTTCATAGAGAAATCTTTCATAAATAATATCTTACAAATATGTATTTATACCTTTTATAGAAAACAAATAACATGCCTCGTAAATAATATAATCAATCATCATGCTTTTCGAGTAAACATTTTATCATCAAACCACAACTTATAAGAAAACCAAAACAACATTTCCAATAAATCATTTTCACGTAAAGGAAAGTGTCACTCACAAAAACACTTAAGAAATTTTCTCTTTTTCCTTCAAATTCAACTTTCCCGAGCTCCTTGAACGCAAGGTTTGAGACTCTAAACCGTAAGGTAGCGTTTTCCTTTTCTGGCAGCTCAGTTGGACGCAACCTTGTTTCTTGAACGTAAGGTGCAGTCTGAAAAATAACTCTTCTTGCTTCCCTTTTGGATGTGTCGACCTCTCTTGAACGCAAGGTCCAACCTGAACGCAGGGAGATAGCTTTCTCCTGCTTCCTGTCTCAGAAGCTCCGACTTTTAAATCCTTCCTCTTGCTCTTCTTCCCTCAAGGTCCTACTTATAGCTTTGGAATAGAGTGCTTTCCATCTCACTTTTCTTCTCTTTTTGCCACTTGTTTGCCACCTGTCACGCTACATGACATATCCAACATGCAATCTTGACACCTCTTCCTTATGAGGTGTTAAGTGCAAATGAACCCATGCAACCTTTACCGGTTCCTCTTATGTGTTCAACTTACTCTAATATACAAACTATCCATCCAACATAGTGTTCCATATGCGTTCATATAATCCTTTTCCAAGTTTTAGCTTCTTTACTCCCTTTCCTTACTCTCACCCTTACTACCTTTGACCCCGTTTCTCCACCGCATACTACTATGCGTCAAAGTCTCAAATGCACACTACTATGCGTTTGTGCCTTACTGCATAGTACCATGCATCCAACTCTCTTCCCTTATGTCCAATCTTAGCTATAAGTCCTTCTCTTGTGTGATAACACATCCGACGATGTGGTTTACCCTTGATAACCAAATCCAACTCAAGACCTTCCTTTATGCGTTTGCACTCTTTGCGTTTACCTTTACTTCGTTCTGCGTCCATGACCTTCCTCCTATCCTTGAGAATTCCTTGATTATCCCTCTATGTGTCCTTGAGTTATATTCCAAGGTTATTCATTTAACCTTTTCCTTGTACTTAACTATTTCTCTTATGATAAATTAGTATGTGTCCACCTCCTGCTCATAGTCCTTACGCTTACTTCTCAACCTTCTAATTTATTCAACACTCGAGAACATCTCTTAATAAAAGTCTATGCGTTACTCAGTTTGCGATAGTATTCTTCCCCCAGTTTCTCCTTATGTGTTTATCCTTCCTTTCCAAGACTTAGATTTCTTTCCAACACTCCATGACTTAACTTTATTCCTTTTTACTTATTCGTCCTCCCTTCGCCAAAGCTACATTTCCTTCCTTAACTACTTCCTATGCGTTTACCCAAAATCAAGGTTACGTTTCCATTTTATCATGGAGTTCAACTCCTCAACGCATAGCCTTAACAACCTATGGTAGCCACCTTCAACGCATAGCAACCCTTCAATGATAGCTACCTTGAACTCTTAATGACCTTATCTATGTTTGCTATAATATACCCAAAGACTTCTTTATCAACACCATAATCCTTATTGACGCATAATAAACCTTCAACGCATGTTGCTCACGCCTTAAGGTTCTTCAGCTTCTCTTATCTTTCTAGCTTAACATCCTCCAAAACTATTCCCACAACTTGTTAATTTCCAAGACTAAATGTGAGCCATGCGATTTCCTCTTCTTCCTAATTCTCGTTTTCCTTTTCCAAACTTCAATATCAAATTCCTTCCAAATTAAAGTACCATGCATTCATGCTTTACCATCTATGCGTCAACCTGATTATGTTCCAAAGATACATCTAGCTTATAACTAATTCCCAACTATGCCTTCAATCCTTCATTCTCACTCTTAGTGAAATATCCATTCTTTTCCTAATACTATGCGTCCAACTAGCCTTCTTATCGCATAGTGATACTTCCTAAACATAGTTGACACACACGAAAGATTTCCTAAATCCTTAAATCACCTTGCCATTCAAAATCACCTAACATAATTCTTTCCAAACTTCTTAATGTCTTCTTCTTAAATCAAAACTTTCCCTCCTTCCATTCATCTAAACGCATAGAATTTCTTGGCCAAAATCCAGCAATTGCACAAACATAACTTTTTTGTCTTAAAATTTCCTAACTCCACATACTTATAATCTTAGCTCCACTATTCTTGTCTTACTTTTTTTCTTACTAGGCATCTTAAGTACCTAGGTTCTAAGATAGGGTACATCTCTTGTCTATGTTGGCATGACCTTAGGTTTGAAGAGGCATTCATGATTTTGAGCCCATTTTAAAGTATTTTTTTTCATGGAATCTCATGCATACTTGAATGCTTTGTTGAGTCATTCGGAATCTTAGATGCTTAGAAATAGGTTATCATGCTTGGATGTTTGTTGTCACCTCGAAAGACCCACTTTTGGTTAGGGAGTAGCTTTCCCAAATGAGTGTAATGCTAGACTAGGAGAGTAAAAGGAGTAAAAAGCCTATACGTTAGAAAAGAAAAAAAAAAAAAGGGAAAAAAAGAAAAAGCCAAAAATAAAAAAGAGGTATAAAAAGAAAAGAAAAAGAAAAAAAAAAGTGTGTGTGAGATCATGGGTAGGGGTGAAAAAAGCTACCCTGTTTTGATCAGTTAGGACACCTGCAAGAAAAGAGTGGGTACAAGTCCCTACAATGTGTGTGTGAAAACTAGTGCCCCTAGGTGAAAGTAATGCCCTTTTCTTTTAGGTTGTGCATTTGTGATTCACCCTGTCGACGTATTACATCCTTTTTTAATGCTAGCAACTTAAAGACCAATGACCGAGTTAAAGTAGGGGGAAAACAAACTAGGAGCTTGACAAAACCTTTTCGAATATGCTTAGAGTCAAAATGATGATGCTTTGCATTCACTCATACATAATTTAACTTGAAAATAGTTTTTAAATTGTTTCCCAATTGAATGTCTGTATTCGAATTCCTAAGTAATTGTAAACCTACCTTGAGAACTATTGAAACCTGAGTCACGAAATGTGTATTCTAGCGAGCATGCTATTGCATGATTGTGCATATTTCTATCTTACTCGAGGACGATCAAGAATCAAGTTGAGGGTGATTTGATAGCTCCTAAAAAGAGCTATCTCTCCCAGTTTTATTCATGCTCATTTGTCATTTTATCATTTTATTTCCTAAATTTGCAAGCTATGAGTGTTAAGGTAGTGAGACAGACCATTGGGGTTAATTTGGCGCCAAAACGGGTCAAAACGGAACGTCGGAAGCATAAACCAAGAAAGGGGGTCAAAATGACCAAAATGTCCCTAGGGAGCGTAATTGCACTGAGCTTTACGCTAAATTCCCAAGAGCTAAATCGATTGAAGCATTGTACCACTCCGAAGTTTGATGGAAAATGAACGCGCACGTGCCTCGCAACGTAGCGCTCAACATCACTACGCTCAGACTGGCGCTCAACTTCTTTATCGAGCGTAGCAACGCTCTGAAGAGCGCAGCCACACTTCGACATTTTCTATATAATGTTCATTATTTTTAGGTTATTTTAAGTGGGCACCCGACCTCCAACCACCATTGTAGACCATTTTTGCTATCATTCTTCATCTTCTCTTCCCTTTTTCTTCTTCATTTCCATTTCTAATTACTCCAAGACTTGTAGACTTTGCTTTATGAGGATGATCAACTAAGGTAAGTGTACTTGGGGATAAGATTTTAGGCTTGAATTTCTTGAAGATTTGTTTCAAATTGTATTAGATTGATTACTTTGAATTGATTGGGTTCTAATTTTAATCTTTATTGAGGTTATTAGATTGAATAGATAACTCTTGATAGTTTCATCTTTAATTGCAAATTTCGTGTGGCACTAAGCATAATTACAAGTTAGGTTGCATGATTAATTAGTAGAGGCTTTAATTGAGGACTTTTCCATCAATTGAGTTTTTATGAGTTAATTGAATCCAATCTACAATCGAATGTTAGCCTAGGCTTTCCGACCTTTCATTCGTCACAATTAAACTCCGCTTTTCTTAATGCAAATTTGGTTTTTTATTGCAAGCCCTATTGTTCTAGATAACTGAATCAAGTTTAGTTTAAATTTTGCTTGCTTAATTTGATGATTAAGAGCATCTAGTGACATTTGATGTCATTTAATTGTGCATTCATTGATAATTTCTCTAAATGTTTAGTATTCAATGATAAAGATTAAGCCAGGTCCATTTCTATCCCCGAGTATTCATTTCATTTGATTCCTCTACTATTCGTTCAATTTCTCTTAGCTCACTTGCATCAATTTCTTTACTTAATTTTACTTGCGCGCTTTTAAATTTTGCATGATCCCCAACCCCCCTTCCTGTAAGCACCTAATTTGTAAGCACGTTCAAAAGCTTTAAGCGAATTAGTATTGATAACTTTGGTTGCTCGATGGTTGGTGAGTACGGGCTCAAGAATATGAGGGAAGCGCCAAACCCACTTTTGAGCAAGCTGCTTTGTCTCCCCTTCATTAAAAATCTTCAAATCGTGCTCATTCACCTTAAATACCTTCCCAATTTCCAAACTTTGATCCTCAACTTCACCATGATGAAAAATGTTAGTAATTTCAAACGGACCTAACCACTTACATTTCAACTTACCTGGCATAAACTAATGGCGGGAATTGAAAAGGAGAACTTTCTGAATGACTTTGAAGTCCTTCCTGACGAGTGACTGGTCATGAAATAACTTCGTCTTTTCCTTATAGACTCTTCTCATAAACATCCAGCCTCAACTCTTCAACCTCCTAAAGCTCAAACAATCTCTCCTTACCGACTTGGGCTAAGTCCATATTAAATTTCTTAATTGCTGAGTAAGCCTTGTGCTCAACCTCGACAGGCAGGTGGTGCCTTACCATAAATGAGCAAGAATGGGGAAGTCCCAATCGGTGTCTTATAGGTCATCCTGTATGCCCAGAAAGCGTCATTGAGACGTAAGCTTCAATCATTCCACCCCAGATTCACAGTTTTTGCTAAAATACATACATTCTCTGTTTGAAACCTCTACCTGGTCGTTGGTCAATGGGTGGTAAGAAGTAGCCACACAATGGTGAACTCCATATTTTCTCAAGAGAGCCTCGATGGTTCAGTTGTAGAAATGAGTCCCTTCGTCACTAATGATAGCACGAGGCACACCAAACTTGCAAAATATCTTTTTAAGAAATCCTAAGAATTAGTTTTAGTGGGGATCACCTCAACCCACTTAGAAACATAATCAACAGCCAGCAGAGTGTATAGATAGCCATTAGAAGACGAGGAAGGCCCCTTAAAATCCAAGCCCCAAACATAAAAAACATCACATACCAAAATAGAATTCAAAGGCATTTCATTTCGTTTAGATAAAGATCCAGACATTTGACATTTTTTTACACGATTTACAACATGCATAGGCATCAGCAAACATAGATTTCCAAAACAACCCACAATCTAAAATCTTACGATAAGTTGGACTAAAGTGTCCTCCATAAGCCATCTCATGACAAAAGGAAAGAATAGACTCAAATTCATGTGTAGGGACACACCTCCTATTTATTTGATCATAACAAAACTTCCACAAATGTAGGGCATCCCAAACAAAGTATTTCGAGTCATTTCTAATCTTAGCACATAGAATGAGACATATCAAGAGGGAACTCACCTATGACCAGGTAGTTAACCATGTTAACATACCATGGCACAACCACAAATAGTTGGAAAAGGTGTTTGTTTGGAAAATCTTTTTTCAAAGACATTGGCTCCTCATCTTGCACGACTTGGCTCAAATGGTCAGCTACAAAATTCTTAGTCCCCTTCCTGTCTCTAATTGTCAGATTGAACTCCTTGAGGAGCAAAATTCACTGCACGAGCCTTGACTTTGACTCTTTCTTCGCAATTAAGTACCTAAGAGCGACATTGTAAACCCTACTTTCATTTCTAAGTACTTAACTTAAGTATGTAATATGTCGTGGACTTGATCGCAATCTCTTGTTTAGATTGAAGGGAGAAATGAAGGAAAGTCCAGGAAGATAGACTTGTGGATTAAGCCAAGAGTATTTTTGGTAAGTTAATTCTAAATCCTTAGGAGATAAATCTAGTTTGAAATCTATTTGATATGCCAACTAGAATATAAAAGCCTTAAGAAGGATGTCACAATTTGAACCAAGTGGAAAGATGCGATTAAGGACTTTATTTATTTTTCAAATTATTATTATTATTATTGTGTAATTATTATTAAATGAAAGGAAAAGAAAAAAAAAAGGAAATTTTGATTAAGTTAGTGGATGAAATAAAAGAAAAAAAAAAGAAAAGAAAAAACACAACAAGAAAAACAAAGACAGAGGATATATTTTAAGGTGGAAGCATATCTTTCAACTAATTTTTGCGGACTTCACATTCTTCTTAAAACTGAAACCAACTCAGAGTTCTACAATTAGGCATCGAGAGGGGGAAGAAGAAGAAGAAGAATTAGGCTGATTGGAGGGGAATTTTGAGGAGAAACTTGGTAAAAGTTGAAGAAGAACTGAAGCTATTCTGGAATTCGAGCAATCTGCAAAGGGTCTGGAAGACAGTAAGCTGTAGAGATCGAGTTTAGAGCTAAAAATTTGAGGTTAGTAAGTCGAATCATTTCTTATCAACTTTTGTTCAGAACGTTTGAGCTGAATGTAAAAGGAAACAGGTGAAAGTGTAAGTAGAAGTGATTGGTTCGATTTCTTGAGTAATCTGAAGCAGGGTGGAGTAAATTTGAGTTATTTGGCGAACAAAGCAGAGATAGACCCTGAAATTTGGAGGCAAGCTAGTAAACTCGTTTATCTACAAGTTTTTAAGAGGAAAGAAATTCTAATTCAGGCTGGAAGTATTGCATTTAGCAGTTGGAAGATAAGACAAAAGCTTTGGGTGAGACGAGTTTCACTGGAAACGTCAGTGACACTGAGGGCGTGAAAGTGAGTAGCGAAACCAATCTCGTTAAGTCTCGCTGGCTGGTTTTGTCTCACAAGTGTCACACCCTCACCCAGATTATCCTACAACCTAGGTTTGGGAGTGAGACCACACATACATATCACGAGGGAACATTTAAAGCATCACTAACCTAACTGCTCAGTCATGCCAATCAGCGGAACTATAATCACTTAATAGTACTAAATGGACATTTCAACAAGAAATTTCATTATCTAAAACATTACGTTTACAAACACCAACTCTCTCTCATGGACATGCGTATATACAAGAAGTAGGAATACAAGAATATTTACAAGTCCCTAGGAGGTACACCAAAAGTTTTATGCCCAGACGAGGTTCTCTTCTAGTTAGGCGTTTGGATCGTGCTCGCTACCTGAGGCATCAACAACAAACAAGCAAAACAAAGAGTGAGCCTATGCCCAGTGAGTAGTTAACAAGCAAGAATATGTATCATGTATCCAACAATACAAACAATAATCACATACATATCCCTATTACGCTTTACTTTCAATTACTCAACCCGTGCCTTCACTCAACATCCCTCAGCACGTATGCCTTCACATCATGTCCCTCGGCATTTAACATTCCCGTGCCTTCGTATATATATTCCCTCGGCACTAACATATCACTTTGCATGCTATCTCTTCCCTATGCCTTCTCCCTTAGTCCCTCGGCATCATCATTCATTGTCATTCATTCCCTTAACCTGTCCCGTATGCTGTCACCTTTGGTCCCTAGGCATACCATTCAAACTCTTATTCTTGCAGCACCTTCACCTACGGTCTCTCAGTGCTAAGCCACACATCTCATACTGGACTTCCATATGCTTTCGCCTATGGTTCTTCAGCTATGGAGTCCATTTTTCTCCACTCAAGTGCCTTCACATCCTGTCCCTCAGCACTAAGTATATGATATCATCTTCCCACATGCCTTCACTTATAGTCCCTCGGCATTGGGCTCTCATACTTAACATAATCATCACTTCCTTTCAAACATTCACATAGTCACATGACATCTCAAAGAAACATGTATGCACACTACAAACACAAACATATAATATATCAATATCATAAATCACTACGCACAAGAAAATAGAAACGACTCACAAATTGTCCTTCGTCCCAAATTGGTTATACGCCTCCCTGACCTCTTCTTGGCCTTAGGAGGTAAACTTGGCCAATTCTTCACTGGTTTGTCTCTCCCTTGCGTTTAGAGCAAGGTTGTCCTGCCGTCTCCACCAAGTTTTCTAAGACAGCTTGATATCTTCTTCTTTCGTTTCACTTCTTGCTATTCAAAATCATGTATTTTAATTAGAATCAAGACTTCTTTCCTTCTACAAACTTGTAGAGAAAGGAGTGTTCTGTCTTACCTCAAAATTTCATGGAGTTTCTCCTTCTCGTTTAACAGCTATAATGACTTTCCTCCATACTGCCTAGATTTCTCAGCAAAGCTGCACCAGTAGCTTCTCTTTAGATTTTCGCATGATTTCAAGCTATATCAATCGAAGTACCCTTCATGAAAGTTGTTAAGAAATGAGTTAACTTGCTTACCTCAAAATTTCAGCTAAAGTCTCGTCCTCGTTAGTGAGATATCCTCAAAATACCACGCCTCGCTCTAAACGTTCGATAGCAGGTAAATGTTCTGCTCTCTCACTCTCCTTCAAAAATGGTGGAAACCCTCACTTTCTTCTTTATTTCCCTCTTATCTCACTCTCCTCAATCCTTCAGCTATGAAATAACACCGTTTTAATCCTCTGGCTTTGTTAAAATAATAATTAAATGGTTGGGTTTATCCTTTAACCCAGTTAACCGACTTACTTTGTCTAGAAGCTTCACGCCAGTCCAAGAATTTGCCCAAGTCCATTCACACATTGAAGTTCCAGACACAGCGCCATAGACTGACGCAGGCGCCTCTCATGCATGCGTTACACCATTTCCTGATGCATGGTACTCTTTTCTCTTCGACGCATGATATCTCATCGCCAACTCTCGATCATTCCTTAGCGCAGCACAATACTTTCGTCACACTATGCTATTAACGTCAGTCACCGCATCGCATAGTAGAAGATTTCTTCGACGCATGGTCCACCATCACTAACGCATAAGTATACTTCTCCAGTCAACACATGGCGTCTCAAATCAGTCACCGCATCGCATAGTAGAAGATTTCTTCGACGCATGGTCCACCATCACTAACGCACAAGTATACTTCTCCCATCAACGCATGACGTCTCTTGGGAGTTTCTGTTGAACACTTAAACATATTTCATATTTTAACCAAGGCGCCTCACTTAACCGTATGATTCGTCACGCCCTTGTAAATTTTCCTCGGCAACTAACTTTTACTGTCAACGCATGGTTCTCTTCGCTGGTCTCCAACACATAGCTCCTTACCGATGCCTATCATTACACATACCCAAATTTACTATCTTTCATAACTTAAGTATAGGTTAGGATGTGTTGCTTACAACAAGTCTCGTTGGACTCGCTGGTCAAGTAAATCTCGCTCGTTGCTTGGTTTCGCTAGTACAAATCTCGCTGGTTGCTTAGTCTCGCTAGTAAGGATCTCGTCGGTAGACTAAGTCTCACTGGTTGTTTGGCTTTGTTAAGTAGTTTGGTCTCGCTATTGAGCATTACATTAATGATGAAGACATATTTGGTTACACCTTAATGGGAATCTTAAGGAATCTAACAAAAGGAATTATTTCATTTTAGGTCGAGAAGAGCTAGAAAAGACTTATAATCCATTAAGGGCCCAAGACAAGTTATTAGTGAGAGATTTTATTCAAAATAAGCTTTATTCTTTACAAAGATTTCATGATGCTCTAGTATGTTTGTAAGCATGCTTTAATGTTTATATTCTCACAAGTTTTATTGTGCCACTATGACTACATGTTTTGAAGTAAGCATATGTTTTCCTGCATGTGAATATTATGTGTTTTGTACTGGAAATTATTCAAGAGCATGCTGGTTGTTAAACAAGTTTTACGAAAAGCATGGTATTTATAATTATCAATTTTATGGAAGCATGATATTTGTTAGTGAACTTGTGAAGCTCTAAGACGTCATAAACTCGTAATTACTATCATGTTATTTCCAAAAGCACGTTATTTTTAGACTATGTTTTAGAAAGGCTGCTGAAGAACTCAGAGAAGACATATGGGCAGTCTAAATATAGAAATGGTCCCCAATGCCAAAGGACATGGAGAAAGCATATGGGTGGCTTAAATCTTCTACAGGGGACCTGGTACTGAAGGACTTGAAAAGGTATACAGGCAAGCCAGGTTATGATTTCTATGTGCACATAGAGGTATATTCGACGCTATTGCGTTGAGATTACTCCACACAGCTAAGGTTAATCGACGTTGGGTGTGTCGAGATTACTCCACCCCAAATAAGGTTGTTTTTTACGTTGAGTATGCTACTCACTCCACCTCAACTAAGGCAAATCTTTCAGACTATTGTTGAAAATTTTTATGGTATTTGAGGATGATATGTATATGGTTTTATTATTGTTTATCGAGCATGTTTTTCCTAAATTTAGAGATGAAATATATATTGTTTTATCACTAATTTTTGAGCATCATTTTGTCATATTTTTGTGTTAAGTACAGATTTTCTGAACTTGGGGCAACCTTGCTCATGTTTTCCTTCATTTTTTCTGTTTTCTAGGTCACGAGAGAAACCGGGGTGCTTAGCCTACACATCAACTCGTCTGGGCTTGCCACTAGTGTGTGTACATTGTAAATATTTGTAAATAAGTCATGTGTTGTACATATAGAGGGTTAAAGAGTGGGAGCTTATAATCTTATGTTACTTATAGGTTTAAATGGAATTCTGTATGTGTATGCTAGTTTATCCCAAGTTGGAGGTCAATGAACACTATGATTTATAACTGTTTCTTACGTGTTTGGTCACATTTGAGGATTGAAAAGGCTGACAGTAAATGTCATGAGGGTCAATGTCTGTTGTCCTCACACTTTCTACTAGGGTAAGAGGGTACTTAGGAGGGGGTGTGACAAGTTGGTGTCAAAGCATAAGATTTTGGGGAAAGGGAGACCGTACGTTGTAAGTTCAAAGTATAAGAGTCGTAATAAAATAAGATTGTAGAGAATTATAGTTAGTGGAGAAACGAGGTAGGCAAGCAGGCGCCAGAACTTCGCAAGCTACTGGAGACTTGAGAAAGTCTGAAGAAGAACTCTGATGATCTTTAAGCAAGTATGAGCTTGTAAAATTTAACTTTTATTTGGATAACTCAAAGATTGGTTAATAATGTTAAAATAGTATGAAGTAGATCCCGAGAGGAAAATAGAGATAGAGAATTTAAAGCCTTAAGTGTCATAGTATTTATGAATACCACAGATATTATAGATGCCAAAGGTTGGGTACTAGTTTACAAAGATTTTTGATGTAGTTAATAACGGTTCGCCATTGCTGATGGTACTAGATCTGTGTGAGCTCAGCAAGGTCGCATGTTCTTTGATGACATTGAACATGTGCGAGCTCAGCAGGGTCGCATGTTCTTTGATGACATTGAACATGTGTGAGCTATGTTAGGCCGTATGTTTAGTCTATTACGATGTGGTAAACCTACGTATGACTACATGATATTATATTAAGTTTTCAGTATTGTAAAGGGAAACAAGTTTTGAGGGTAGATAAATCATAGTTGTTGTAAACTATGAGGAAAGATCTGCTAAGTTGTAAAGATTGTTATGATAGTTATGACTGGCGAGTTAGTTATGTGCAAGCGGCATGAGTAAGACTTGCAAAAGAGGAATTGTGGTCCAATGATTAGTAGTATGGAGTGGATTGATTCGGAAGATTTAGCTAAGGCTATATAAGAGTGAAGAAAACTCTAGTTGCAAGAAAGAGATGGATGAATGTAATAGCAAGGTAAGACATGGATGTCAAATATGTAGACAAAAGCTGTTAAGAAGAATATGTCATAGTTCAGCAAATAGTTGAGGAGACTTCAAATATTACGATGAGTACATTATATGTTGGTCTTAAGTGTATCTATTTGTGATTTATCTAGAAGCCATGTATTCATTTATCTCTGGTATTTTTGTTAATTGGTAAATAAGAGGAAGGTTAGGGATTGATACTTGTTGGTGCTTATACTTGTCAGAAAAATGTGGTTAATTGATTCTAGAGCCACGCATTCGTTTGTTTCTCGTACATTTGTTGTGCATGTGAATAGGAGTTTAGAGCCTTCGTCTAGTACTTTATTAGTGCATACTCCTTTTGATGATTCTGTAACCATAGAGCAGGTTTATTATGATTGTGAATTGGTGATTGATAATGTGGTTTTGTTGGCTGATCTGTTACCTTTAGAAATGGTAGAATTTAATATTATTTTGGCACGAATTTCCTATCAAAATATCATGTTAATGTTGATTTTTCTAAGAAGGAAGTAAGATTTGTGAAGTCAAATGGGGTGGAGGTAGTATTTAGAGGAAGAGGGAGAATTCTTCCTACTTGTGTAATTTTGGCAGTGAAGGCCATGAAGTTGTTGAGTAAAGGCTGTGAAGCGTATTTGGCACATGTAACTGAAGTGTAGATGGAAAAGTTGAAACTTAAAGATGTGCCAGTAGTACAGGAGTATATAGATGTGTTTCTTGAAGAGTTGTCAGGTTTACCACCAGATAGAGAGGTGGAATTTATTATAGATTTAGTACTTGGTACGACACCCATCTCTCAGGCACCTTACCATATGGCACCTATGGAATTGAAGAAATTGAAGGTGCAACTACAGGAGTTAGTAGACAAGGGGTATATTAGATCGAGTGTATCTATGTGGAGTGCACTAGTTCTGTTTGTTAAGAAGAAAGATGGTACAATGAGATTATGTACTATCAGCTAAGTGAGGTAACAATACATAACAAATATCCTTAGCCTCGTATAGATGATCTGTTGACCAACTGAAAGGAGTTTTAGTTCTTTCCAAGATAGACTTGAGATGAAGATATCATCAGCTGAAGGTTAGAGAATCAGACATACCTAAGACGGCTTTTAGAACAAGGTATGGACGTTATGAATTTTTGGTGATGTCATTTGGATTGACAAATGCACCAGCAGCATTCATGGACATTATGAATAAGATTTTTCATCTTTATTTGGACCAGTTTGTTATTGTGTTATTGATGACACACTAGTGTATTCTAGAGATAGAGAAAAGTATGTTGAACATCTCAGGGTTGTTTTGTAAACCTTGAGAGAAAAGAAGCTATATGCTTAGTTCAGCAACTGCGAGTTTTGGTTGGAACAGGTTGTGTTTTTATAGTCCATGTAGTGTCAGCTGCGAGAGTTAGTGTGGATCCTCAAAACATTGAAACTATAGTGAAGTGGGAACGACCTAAGACCGTGATAGAGGTACGTAGTTTCCTGGGTTTAGCAGGATATTACAGGAGATTTGTCGAGATGTTTTAGAAGATAGCCTTACCATTTACTAGTTTAACTAAGAAGAATACTAAGTTTGAGTGGAACAAGAAGTGAGAGCGAAGTTTTTAGGAACTAAAAAGAAGACTAGTGATTGCACCTATCCTAGCTGTTGTTGGATTTCTATTTTCGATTTAGATTGAGTTTCTTAACTTGTTGCACAAAAATAGATATGATAATTTTCGTACAAAGATGCGTCGAGAATACTCAAGTATGATCATGATTAAGCAAGTTTTCCTATAAAAGTCCAAGTATAAGCTCTTATAGGTTTCCTGGTGAGTTTAGGGTCGAACACAGGGATTTGTAATAACTAGGGGTTGAGAATAGATGCATGACTATGCGGGATATCTTTCTGAAACAGGGAAGGAAAAGGCAATGTAACCTTTGGAAAGCCCTTAATAAAGCATTTGTAAAAACCTGCACTACCAAGAAAGGAGTGCACTTTCCTAATGTTTGTGGGATAGGGAAGGTTAGAAATAATATCTATTTTGGCTTTATCAACCTCAATGCCTTTAGCAGAAACAAGATGCCCTAATACAATACCATGACTAGCCATGAAATGACACTTCTCATAGTTCAGAACAAAATTTGTCTCATTACATCTCTTCAAAACTTATGCAAGCATTCATCAAAAGAATTCTCCTACACAGTAAAATCATCCATAAAGACCTCGATACATTTTCAATAAAATCAAAAAAGATACTCATCATGCATCGTAAAATGTACCCGAAGCATTGCAAAGCCTGAAAGACATCCTTCTGAAGGCATAGATACAATAGGTGCACCATGAAGGTGGTCTTTTCTTGGTTCTCTTGAGCAATGTAAATTTAGTAAAAACCTGAAAAATCATCAAAAAAGCAAAAGAATAGTTTCCCAGCAAGTCATTCCACTATTTAGTCAAGAAAATGAATCGGGAAATGGTCTTTTTTGGTCACCTCATTAAGCTTGCGAAAGTCGATGCACATGCGCCATCCATTTTGAACTTTGATGTCCACTTTGAGTGTTAACCGCAAGTGTACGGGTCAAGTTATAATATAAGACGGTTAAGTCCGAATATCGTTCCACTAGAGATCCAATCGTGAAGGTTCAAGTTATTTAGCTATTCTAGAGTTGAATCAATTTTATTTGAGGATTGAAATTGAAAATTATGAGTTATGGAAACTACAAGTCAAATAAGGAAAGTATTAAAGTGAGAAACACAAGAGTCAAAGAGAGTTCTAGGGTAGTGAATCCTTGTTTATTTCATCATGCAATATTATAGATTTCATGGATTTTATTGTCATTCATATGCCCAAGTCTAGAAACTTAATTCCAAGTTATTTTCTCTCAAAAACAACCCTTTCTCATGCAACTCGATTGATTATTAATCTCTTAAAACCAATACAAAATTACATGGCACTAAAAATAGTCTTTAGCAACTTTTATTGTCAACCTAACTACTCTCGTGATAGATTAACAACAATTCATTGTTATAGATCAAGTTAAACATACAATCTTTCAATCATACATCTAACCTAACATGTGAAGATGGACAATCCACAAGAATTAAACACAATAACAATGAAAAGCATAATCATTCCAACAAAACCATGAAAGTCTGCAAGATCAACATAAATTCATAAACAAATCATCAAAACCCTAAAACTAAAGAGTTTAGCCACTCATAGCTTGAAGCAACATGTTTAAGCAAAATAAACAAAGAAAGAGTGTAAAGAAAGAGAAACTCTACTGAAAAGAGGCTCTTAATTAAGGTAGCACCGTCACAATCTCCTTGGCTCTCACGTCGGAATTCGAAGGGCACCACGACTATCTCGAACTCTTTTCTTCTTCCTTGCAACTAACTCACTCTTTGAACTCTCACTCAATTCTCTCCTTTTTGTGCCTCTTTATTTATGCAACTTCCTTGATTTTATTTGATGCTTAGGGCTGCTGGAAACCCCCAAATTTATAGAGTTTGGCCACCTAAAAACTTACCAAAAATAACAATTTTCATTTAAGGAAAACTGGCGCAGCAGCGCTGGTTTATAGCGCTGCAACGCTAGTGACAATTTTGGAACGGTGCTAGGTCTGCGTCTAGAAAACTTGCTCTCGGGTTTTAGTGCCGTGGCAGCGCCTTCCAAACGCCGCGGTGCTGCCCCAATTTGTGCCATTTTGAGTTTTTCAGCTCTTTTTCCCGGTATTCTTGCTCGGTTTTGATCTTTTAGTCTTTTCTTCTAATTTTCCTCATTTTAACCTGAAAATCACTAGCAAACAAGTGAAATCTAATATAAACTCCTTTAATTTGAGAGAATAGAAAGCACTTTTTAAGTGCTTATCAACACCCCAAACTTAGAGATTTGCTAGTCCCGAGCAAAGAATAAAATTAAATAATAGGGAGTTTAGATGAAGAAGTGTGCAATTGACTCATGTCTCAGAGAATAGCATTTAGAGCTCAAGTAGAAACATGCAAGCATATCTATATTGTTATAATCATTCAAGGCCAAATCTTACTATCTCCCATGTGTGTGTGTGCAAGCTGACCGCCACTTCTCTGAAAGCACGGTCCTTCAATTTAAAATACTAGAACTCAAATTAGGACTTAATAAAGTTTCTTTAGTTTTCCCCCTACTCTAGCTCATGCACCAATCTTCAAGCTTTCATACATTTCAAGTGAGTAACATGTCCACTAAGGTGCCTTTCAATCTTTTTTCTTTTTTCATGGGCCCAAACTTGCATTCTTTTACCTAGAGGCACTAGCTTTCACACATTCACTGTAGGGACTCGTACCTAGTCAATTCCCAGGTGTCCTTACTGGTCTCAGCAAATGGAGCTCTTTTTACTCCTATCCATGCATACTCATTACAAGTTTAACATTTAAAAAGATAGACAAATAAAGCTCATACATTTTGTGTACACTTTTCTTTTCTCAAGGTATGTATACTCTTTTCTTTTTCCTTTAGTTTGAGATTACAAGCTATCATGCATTTCCACTCTCTAACCGGTGGGGCCTTTCGGAGTGACAACTAAATACACCCAACTTAATCTTTTTTTTTAGTTAAAGATTCTAATTTAAAGTGGCTATGTGCTCAAGAATATGAGAGATTTTAAGAGGGACTTAAATGAATTTAACTCAAGATAGTGCTATTCTATTTCCATAATAACTCATCTATCATGCAAATTCGAATCTCATCATGGGCAATCAACATCAAGGCACACAACCCTAAACAACATTCCCATTAACTTTGGTAGCTCCAAAATTTTCAAATTTTTTCAAAAATTGACATGCATATGATCATTAAAACCTTCACTAACATGCATAGCATGATAAGAAAACACATAAAAGTACGAAAGACACCTCCCACACCCCAAACTTAGAATCATGCATTGTCCCCAATGCATAAGAGCATCTAACAAGGAAAGAGCAAGCCTAGGGGCAAGCGGGAAGCCACCAAACAGGCTTGGTGTAAGGAGTACTTTGTGTGATAAACCACGTTCCTGAGAGATAAAGCATATGAGTGACTCCAAGATTTATTGAAAATAAAATAAAAAGAAAAGTAAAGAAAGCAATAAAATTGGGTTGCCTCCCAATCAGCGCTTGGTTTAACGTCTTCTAGCTAGACAGGGCTCGTGAATCACGGCGGATCCCAAGGTGGTTTCTTCCTTTCATGCTTTGGATCACCTACAACTTTTAGTATTCGCTCACATTGACACTTACAAACATATTCATTAGCATTTAGTGAGTTAGTCAATAATTCATTATCAAATTGGACATCATGTTTACAAATGTAGTCAAGACTTATTAAGGAGTCATTATTCTTAGATTTTAATGGACTCACCACTTCATTTTTAACATGCTTCTCCATAATTTGTTCATAATTCATTATAGGTTTGGGAGGCATGCATGAAGAACTAGGAGAAATATCACAACTAGAAACATGCTTTACAGGATTTTCTAATTTAACATCAAGCATGCTATTATATTAGTCTTACCATTCAAAGGAGGCTTATCATGCATAGAGTTTTTATTTGAAGAGAGAGGCGATGTTACCTTTGTGTTTGGCTCATGATGCTTATACCTTTCTGCATCTGGATGCTTAAGGGTTTTATAAATGTCGAATGTTACCGCCTCATCGTTAAGGCGAAATGTGAGCTTTCCATCTTGCACATCGATGAGGGCCCTTTCGGTGGCCAAGAATGGTCTCCCAAGGATTATGGGGACTTCCGCATCTTCCTCCATGTCTAATATCACAAAGTCTGCCGGGAAGATAAACCTGTCTACCTTGACCAAGACGTCCTCCACAATGTCATAGGGATGAACAAATGATCGATCGGCCAAAAGCAAAGATATGGTAGTTGGTTGCACCTCTCCTCCATTGAGCTTCCTAAACATGGATAAAGGCATTAAATTAATGGAAGCTCCAAGATCACAAAGTGCTTTAGTAACTTTATTGTTGCCTAAATGACAAGGGCTAGAGAAGCTCCCTGGATCCTTTAGTTTTGGAGGCAATTTCTTTTGTAGTGCCGCACTACATTCTTCGGTTAATGCAACCATTTCATAATCTCCATACCTTTTCTTCTTAGACAATACATCCTTCATGAACTTGGCATACTTGGGCATTTGTTCTAATGCCTCTGTAAAAGGAAGGTTAATTTCTAACTTTTTGAATATGTCTAAGAATTTTGAAAATTGAGCATCAATCTTTTTCTTTTGAAATCTTTGAGGAAAAGGTAAAGTATTAGGGATAAAAGAAGCAGAGTTAAAAGTACTCCTATGTTGGACTTCGATTTCTCCTTTTCCTTAGATGCACTCTCTTTTTGTTGAATATCCTCTATGAAGGCTTCATCTTCTTTTTGTGGAAGCTCATCATCTTCATCATTAATCAAGGGAGTGGACAGCTTTTTCCCACTCCTCAAAGTCACGGCCTTGCACTCCTCCCTTGGGTTTATCTCGGGACAACTAGGGAACTTACTCTTTTGCATTTTTTGGAGGGAAGTTGCCATTTGACTAAGTTGAACCTCCAAGTTTTGAAGTGCCTTACCTTGGGTTTGAACGGTGCTTGCAATTGCTTAGATCAAATTCTCCAATGTGGTTGTCCTTGATCTTGACTCTTTGACAAAGTCAAGCATTATGTCCTCTAGTGATGATGTCTTTGCATTCCCCGCTCCATTGAATCCTTGAGGTGCTTGCAACATATTCTTGTTGTTAGCATATAAAAAATTCTCATGATTCCTCAAGTTGGGATGATAGTGAGTTTGAAGTTGTTGTTGACCTCGGCATTGTCCTCTATCCACATAATTGGCTACCTCCAACTCACTTGGCTCTTGTTGATTTGCCATGGCTGAAAGGGAAGCTATGGATGATGGACTTGCTTGGACTTGGCTTCCTTGAGAAAATTTAGATAAAGCATTAGTAAGAGAAGCCAATTGAGCTTTTAGAGAGCTTAACTCGTCCATCTCATATCGTTCGGTGGCTTTTGGGATGATTGGAGAAGACCTTTCACATGGCTAATTGTACGATGTAGTGGCCAAGTCTTCTAGTATAGTATAGGCCTCTTGAGCATTCTTTGAAAAAATTGAGCCTCCGGCGGTTGCATCTAGTATGGATTTAGTTGAGCTTGCTAATCCATTGTAGAAGAGTTGAATTTGCAACCAATCCGGGTAATCATGTTGAGGGCACCTTCTCAAGAGATCCTTATACCTCTTTCAAGCCTCATATAATTGTTCATCCTCAAGTTGGCGGAATGTTCCAATCTCCGTCCTTAGTCTTTGAGATTTAGCCGGTGGAAAATATTTGTTCAAGAAAGCTTGAGCTAAGATCTCCCACATTGTGATGCTATCCGGAGGTATGGTTTCCAACCAATCCTTAGCACGGTCCTGTAAAGGGAAAAGGAAAAGTCTTAGTTTAATTGCATCGTTAGAAACACCATTCATCTTTACTGTCCCGCATATCTCTAAGAAAGATCGTAAGTGCTTATGAGGATCTTCATTGGTTCTTCCTCTAAAGGCTAGCTCTCTAGCCATGTGGATCAACCCCGGTTTCAACTCAAAGTTGTTGACATTGATGGGTACATTCATAATGTCGAGTTGATTTTTTGGTAATGTCGGTTGGAAATAGTCCCGAATTGCCTTTGGTATCTCCTCTGCCATCTCCTCGATGTGATTGTGTTGAACCTTTAGGTTTCTTCTACACGTCCTTTCAATCTCGAGATCAAAAGGGAGAATATTAGTATTATCTCGAAGCATAAACCGACAAAATAATCAAATAAATAAATCAAATCAAATCAAATAAAGGAAAAAATATAAAATAAAATAAAATAAATAAATGACCAAATAATATACACCTCAAATTAAGATCTGTCAATTCTAATGAATATTAAATAACAAAAACCGTTCTTTGGATCCCCGGCAACAGCGCCAAAAATTTGATGCGCACTTTGAGTGTTAACCGCAAGTGTACAGGTCAAGTTCTAATATAAGATGGTTAAGTCCGAATATCGTTCCACTGGAGATCCAATTGTGAAGGTTCAAGTTACTTAGCTATTCTAGAGTTGAATCAATTTTATTTGAGGATTGAAATTGAAAATTATGAGTTATGGAAAATACAAATCAAATAAGGAAAGTATTAAAGTGAGAAACACAAGAGTCAAAGAGAGTTCTAGGGTAATGAATCCTTGTTTATTTCATCATGCAATATTATAGATTTCATGGATTTTATTGTCATTCATATGCCCAAGTCTAGAAACTTAATTCCAAGTTATTTTCTCTAAAACAACCCTTTCTCATGCAACTCGATTGATTATTAATCTCTTAAAACCAATACAAATTTACATGGCATTAAAAATAGTCTTTAGCAACTTTTATTGTCAACCTAACTACTCTCGTGATAGATTAACAACAATTCATTGTTATAGATCAAGTTAAACATACAATCTCTCAATCATACATCTAACCTAACATGTGAAGATGGCCAATCAACAAGAATTAAACACAAAAACAATGAAAAGCATAATCATTCCAACAAAACCATGAAAGTCTACAAGATCAACATAAATTCATAAACAAATCATCAAAACCCTAAAACTAAAGAGTTTAGCCACTCAAGCAACATGTTTAAGCAAAATAAACAAAGAAAGAGTGTAAAGAAAGGGAAACTCTACTGAAAAGAGGCTCTTAATTGAGGTAGCACCGTCATGATCTCCTTGGCTCTTACATCGGAATTCGAAGGGCACCATGACTATCTCGAACTATTTTCTTCTTCCTTGCAACTATCTCACTCTTTGAACTCTCACTCAATTCTCTCCTTTTTGTGCCTCTTTAGGTCTGCAACTTCCTTGATTTTATTTGATGCTTAGAGCTGCTGGAAACCTCCAAATTTATAGAGTTTGGCTGCCCAAAAACTTACCAAAAATAACAATTTTTATTTAAGGAAAACTAGCGCCGCGACGCTGGTCTATGGCACCGCGGCGCTGGTCTATAGCGCTGCGACGCTAGTGACAATTTTGGAATGGCGCCACGACGCTGTTGGAGAGCGCCGCGGCGCTAGGTTTGTGTCTAGAAAACTTGCTCTCTGGTTTTAGCGTCGCGGCGCTGCCCCAATTTGTGCCATTTTGAGTTTTTCAGCTCTTTTTCGCGGTATTCTTGCTCGGTTTTGATCTTTTAGTCTTTTCTTCTAATTTTCCTCATTTTAACCTGAAAACCACTAGCAAACAAGTGAAATCTAATATAAACTCCCTTACTTTGAAAGAATAGAAAGCACTTTTTAAGTGCTTATCAAACTCTCATTGGCACCATCTCACCCTTGTAATTCTTCATAATAGTCATTCTGGTCTTCTTAGGAACGGCATGGATGAGGCTAACCCAGTTGCTATCAGGAACTGGATAAATGATGTCTGCCTCATGCAACTTGATTATCTCTTTGAGCACAACCTCCTTCATAGTGGGTTTGCTCGACGTTGGGGTTGACGAGTAGGCTTAGCTCCTTCCTCAAGAGTTGTCCTATCCATGTACAAAGAAGGACTAATTCCTTGGATATCATCTAAGGTCTGTCTTGTGGCTTTTGATAACTTGTAGAAATGCAAGTTATTATATGTCTTTCTCCTAGAAAAATAGGGTTTAAATAGAGAATCATGCGGTAGTTAATGCTAAATTCTAGTGATAAATCTCCCTATGCATTCTACTCTTGTAAATCGATGAAGATAATTGTTTTGAACCTTTTTTAGCCTCAAACGCATGTTTTAACACAGGAACGCGAGCACTATAGATGCGTTGGCAACCTCTTAACGCAGGAGTATGCATTGGCAACCTGTGGACGCGTTGACAACCCTTCAACGCAAGATGATGCGTTAGCAACCCATGGATGCATTGACATAACTTGAACGCATGAACCCAAAGTTATCCGTGGACGCATATCAACAAGGTAGCGGAGAATCAGATAATAATCTTGAGAGATTGTTAGAAGATTGATATGCTTGATATGCGGCGAGAGTGGTGGATCGAAATTAAACTAGAAATCATGCGATTAAGCGAGATGGACTCAAGGCAGAAATTAAGCCTCCAATCATGCAAATTTGCCAGCGATTGCAACGCAACATCTATAAAAGGGCAGACCTGTAGACGAAAATGTTGTTGGACCTCTCGGGAGAATTCTTAAGTGACAACAGAGTTCTCTCCTTACGATAACCGAAGACAAATAGCTCGGAAGAGAAGAGTCTTCTCTCCGCCTGACCACTTCACATCAGAACTCATGCTACCATCCCGGTGAGCTCAAGACATTGACAAGTCATTCCATGCTTTCTATCTCTTTTCTTACTTTTGTTTTTGTCTGTTAGCAAGGAATTGTATTTTCTAAAACAGTTATTCTGTTGATCAATATATACATCTTCCATGGCTATTCCTTTCTCATCACTTTCCATTTGCTGTTTATCATCCATGTGTAACTAACTCTCTCAAGGGTCACGGGTTATGTTATCATCTAAATAACGAACCGTAGAAGACTATTTCAACTTGTCAAATGTATTTTTAATCAAATGCTTATGTCCATCTAGCTAATCGATATAAGTAGTAATAATCAAACTGCTTGGGAGGGTAAGTGATTGTGGAACTCAGTTGACAAGGCTAAGAAGTGTTACTTAGGGATAGGAATAACCTTGGTACTTAACACTCTTCTATGTGCTATAGACATATAACGCATAGCGGCTGACAACTGGGAGAAGAGTCGCTGGTATGAAATAGACCTATCTATGCGTTTTCGACTTTAGATGATAACCAACCTCAGCCCTGTGTTTTACCATTCATACAATTCAATTAGCTGACTTTGCTGTGTCGCATACCTCTCCATCACCTCACATTAGCTTAGGTTTAGTGCTTTCTAGTTAGGTAGACTAATCACTTCTCATCACCTACTTTAAACGCATGACTCAAATAATCTAATTAATTAGAGAATCTGCATAATCCCTGTGTTCGACCTCGGACTCACCGAGAAAACCTCATTCTTTGCTTATACTTGGGTGAAGGATAGGAAAACTTGACAGATCAATAACGCATAGTATTAAGCATGTTAAACGCATAGTAATAAGCTTAATAATAAACAAACCAACAACAAGTTTTTGGCGCAGTTGCCTGGGACTTTACATCTGTCAATAACAGCTTTCTTGTAGGTTCGCAAGGTACTTACTAGCACCTTCTTTTGGTCTGGTGCTAGCTCTCAAGAAATGATGACTGGAAGTGTATTCTTCTCACCCAAATAAACATACTAGCTTTTAATCCTTTGAAAAAAGATTGATTTTTGCACCAATTATTATTGCACCTAAATAGAGTCAGTCTTTTGAGATCATGTGTGATGCTAGTGATTATGCTTTAGGAGCCGTTTAGGCCAACGTAGAGATAGCATGTTTAGGGCAATTTACTATGCTAGTAGGACTCTTGATAGTACTCAACAGAAATATTCTACTACTGAAAAAGAACCCCTAGCTATTAAGTTTGCCATTGATAAATACAGATCATACTTGCTTGGCCTAAAATTATAGTGCATACTGACCATGCTACTTTGAAGTATTTGTTTGAAAAGAAAGATTCAAAACCTAGATTGATGAAATGATTTTGTTGTTGCAAGAATTTGATCCTGAAATCAAAGATAGAGAAGGATGTGAAAATGTAGTTGCAGACCATTTATCTAGGACTGAGAATGGGGATGCTAACTCATGTCCCCCCATTGTTGAGATGTTCCCTGATGAACAACTATATCAGGTGAAAGATAGTTTACCTTGGTTTGCTGACATAGTTAACTATCTTGCAGAAGGAAATTTACCACCTGACATGAACACTCAACAGAGGAAGAGATTTCTGCATAATGTCCAGTCTTACCATTAGGAGGACCCACTTCTATATAAGGTTTATGCTGATAGTATGATAAGGAAGTGTGTATCTCAAGAAGAGGTGGTAAACTCATGCCATGCTTCCCCTTATGGAGGTCACTTTGGACCTACTAGAACTTCAATCAAGTTTTTATTGGCCTTCTATTTTTAAGGACTGTTATACTTTTGTAAAATCATGTGATAGGTGCCAACGTACTGGCAATATTTCTAGACATCATGAAGGTAAGCCCCATACTTGTCATTGGGAGAAGGTAAGTAACAAGAAACTATGGGATAGGTATTGAGTAAAAAAAAAAAAAAAATTTGCCGAGTTGTGTGAGAGCAAAAATGGGTAAGTGTTGGCCATGTGATGGGTGATTATGCGTTGAGGGTATGTCTAAAGCTTGACAAGAGTTGCCACTTGTAGGCATGCGTCGAACAGGGCAGCTCGGTGCGGAAGTAGATGTGAAGGAACAAGGGTGCAATAGGGGTTAGTAGAAGTATGCGTTGAAGGCTACTATGTGCTAGAAGTTGGCATTGCTATGCATTGAAATGGCCTATGCATTGAAGGGTGGTATGCGTTGGTGCATAAAAGAGGGGCCGAGAGGGCCATGCGGTAGTTAACTATTCGGCGTTGGGCAATCAGTGGCATGGTAAGTTGAGACTATGCGTTGTCGAAGCCATGCGCGGAAGGTTGCGTTGGCTAATTCAAGAAGGAAGATGATGGTAGAGCTGGTAAGTCGGTGATTTATATTGACATATAAATGAGTGCATCGAATAATTAGACTCTTTTGGACATATTTTCAAACTTAAATTGACTCCATTTCGCAGACGAACAATGAGGAGAGAGAAGAAGGTGTTTATATTGAATTCAAGTAGAAACCAGATCATTTTCATGGTGACTTTGAAGCTGGAACCAAATGCTTGATTATTGCTAATAAATCTAGATACCAATCGGTATTTGAAGGAGAATGAGCTGAGGAAGTTGAAGTTGGGACTAAAACTTTGAGGTTAGTAAGCTGATTTAATTCTTAGCAACTTCCATGAAGAATGTTTAAGCTAAATCCGAGCAAAAATGTGTAAATCTCTAGGAGGAAGTAATCAGAGTTGAATTGCTAGACAATTCAAAGCAGGCGAAGTCATTTGGGAATAGTTCTCAAACGAAGATGAGTTATGGTCTGAAATTTTGAGGTAAGCTAGGAAACTCAATACTTTACAAGATTGTAGAAGAAGATAAGTTCTGATTTTGGCTGTAATATGGTTTTTAGCAAGATAAAGAAAGAGTTAACAGGGAAGGAAGGAAGTAGTGATATCAGGTGTGGTTAGACAGTGGTATCGCTAAGGAGCTGGAGAGTGAGCAGCAGAACGAGTGTTGCTGATAACGCAAAGAGCTTTGCGTCTCATAACTCTCGCTAACGTCTCACTGGGTATCGCTCCTTAAGGTAAACTCGCTAGTCTAGTTCACTCCGGTATCGCTAGTGTAGTACCCAGTAGTGTGAATTTCGCTGGTAGTCTCGCTAGTGACATAGAGTATCGCTAGTTATGAATATGCATACTTAATGATTATGGAAAAGGAGTTCAAAGGAAACCTAATGTGAGAAATGTGTTTTTACAGGCCAAGAAGAGCTCGGAAAAGCATATAATCCGCTCGGGGCCTAAGACAAATCGTGAGTGACTTTCTATTTCATCCAAGGATTATTCTAACATTGTGCAAGTGAAACAAGTATGTTATATGAACTCCTGTATGTGTGTTATCTAAATGCAACCCACGGCTGAAGGACCATGTGTGAAGGCCTATGGGGATATGATATATGATACACAGTGCTGAGAGACCATGGGTGAAGGCACTCGAGAAATTGTTTGAGATGGATTCCAATGCCGAGGGACCTTGTGAGAAGGCATATGGAAAACAAGTACATGATTGCTCGGTGCTGAGGGACCACAAGTGAAGGCACTTGAGCAGTGGATTAATATGGAACTCAGTGCTGAGGGACAATATGTGAAAGCACTTGAGAGTTGATACGCCGAGGGACGAAATGTGAAGGCGTGTGAATATATGAATAATAGGAATTGAATTATGAGGTTAATAGTGTTGAGCTTTGTTTCGCTACTTCTTGGAAAGATATTTATGTTTTATTGTTAAATGGCATGAGTGACCAAGGAATCTGTACTAATAAGATATATAGTAGTTATTATGATCAACATTAACTCAAGGATTAAATTGTAATTAGATAACTTAGTCACTCACTGGGCTTTAGGCTCACGCTTTCTTGTTTATTGTTGTTCGTTTTAGGTAGCTAGCGTGTCCGGGACGCCTAGCATACAAAAGATCCTCATCTGGGCTTACTCTGCATTAGTTCTCTAGGATAGTTGTAAATACTCAGTTTATGTACATGTTTTTATCATACATGATCCTTGTAGTATACTGAGAGTGGGTTTGTACAGTGTGCAGAGAAAATACCTGTTATGATGAATTATGAGTTAAGAAATCTAAATTTAGAATTTATGTTTAACTTATGATGTTTCACTAGCATAAAGCTTTGTATAATTGATATGGTACTGATTTATGTTTCAAGATAAATGATGACGAGTGTGTGTAGGTCGTACCTACTTCTAGGTTAGGAATGGAATCTAGGAGGAGGTATGACAATGAACTTCCCATGAAACCTATCTTGGACATGGAGTTCTTTGATGTTTGGGATATTGACTTTATGGGACATTTCCTATATCTTTTGATGGCTACCTATATATTCTTGTTGTAGTTGATTATGTATCTAGTGGGTAGAAGCCATAGCTACTAGGACTAATGATGCTCACAATGTTTTAAAATTCTTGCATAAGAACATATTTACACGTTTTGGCACACCTAGAGCTATTATTAGTGATGAAGGTTCTCACTTTTGCAATAAATTGTTTGAATCCATGATGCAAAAGTATGGTGTTAATCACAAAATTGCCACAACTTATCATCCTCAAACTAATGGTCTTGCTGAGCTACCTAATAGGGAAATCAAGCAGGTTTTGGAAGACCATCAAGATCAATAGGAAGGATTTGGCTCTAAAGCACGATGATACATTATGGGCCTACCATATAGCTTTCAAAACCCCAATAGGTACTTCATCGTACAGGTTGGTATTTGGAAAAGCTTGTCACTTACCGGTAGAGCTCGAGCATAGAGCTTATTGGGCCATCAAGACATGAACTTTGAGAAAGCCGATGAGAAACACCTCTTGAAACTTAATGAAATGGAGGAGTTCCACGCTTAAGCTTAAGAGAATGCAAAACTCTACAAGGAGTGCACTTTTAGATGGCATGACAAGAAAATCACTCCAGAAACTTTCTTCCTGGACAAAGAGTTTTATTTTTCAACTCACATTTACGTTTGTTTCTAGGTAAGCTTAGGACACGTTGGTCAGGACCCTTTGTCATTGTGAAGGTGTCCCCACATGGAGTAGTGGAGTTACAAAGCAATGATGGAACAACCTTTAAGGTGAATGGTCAGCAATTGAAGCACTACATCAGTGATGAAGAATGCCGAATTGAGAACCTTCCTTTCATTGAATGATCAATTGGTTCGATCTAGCTAAGAGACCTTAAAAGCAAGTGCTCGTTGGGAGGCAACCCAATTTTATTGCTATCTTTATTATTTTATTTTCAAAAATCATAGAGTCACTCATATGCTTTCTTCTTTTTCAGGATCATGGTTCATCATAAAAAGTACTCTTTCTAGCAAGCTTGTTTGGTGGCTTCCCGCTTGCTCGCAGGCTCGTTCTTTCTTTGTTCGATGCTCTTATTCATTGAGGGCAATGCATGATTCTAAGTTTGAGGTGGGAGGTGTCACTCATACTTTTGTGTGTGTTTTCTTATACTGTTATGCATGTTTGTGAGGTTTAAATGATCATATGCATGTTAATGAAATTTCGAAAAAATTTTGAAAATTTTGGACCTTTTAAAGATAAAGGGAATGTTTTTAGGGTTGTGTGCTTATGATGTTGATTGCCCATGATGAGATTTGAATTTGCATGATAGATGAGTTATTGTGGAAATAGGGTAGCATTATCTTGGTTGTCACTTTGAAAGGCCCCACCTCTTAGAGAGTGGAAATGCATGATGGTTTGTAATTTTAGACTAAGGAAAAAGAAAAGAGGATACATGCCTTTGATAAAAATAAAAAATAAAAAATAAGTGTATACAAAATATATGAGCTTTACATGTCTATCCTTTTAAATGATTAAACTTGTAATAAGTATGCATGGATGGGGGTAAAAAGAGCTGCCTTTGCTGTGATCAGTAAGGACGCCTGGGAATTGACTAGGTACGAGTTCCTACAGTGAATGTGTGAAAGCTAGTACCCCTAGGTAAAAGAATGCAAATTTAGGGTTTATGAAAAATGTGCTTCAAGACAAATGTACATCCCAACTACCTTTGAACTACAAAGCACCAGCTCGAAGCATATCTTCTAAGGTCTGGATCATCCTCTCTGACTGTCCATCAGTCTGAAGATGAAAAGTTGTACTAAACTGCAACTTAGTTCCCAAAGCCTGTTGCAAACTCATTTAGAACTTAGAAGTAAACCTGGGATCTCTCTGATACAATAGTCACTGGAACTCTGTACTGACTTACAATCTTATCTACATACATTTGTGCCAGTCTATCCAACGTATAAGTTGCCTTAACTGGTAAGCAATGTGCTATCTTCGTCGGTTTCTCCACAATTACCCAAACCCCGTCAACACCAGTTGGAGTCCTTGGCAATCCAAAGAGAAAATTTATCGTAACGTGCTACCACTTCTACTCAGAAATAGGAGTAGATTCAACGACCCTACTGGCTTTTAACGTTCAGGCTTTACTTGCTGACAAGTTAAACATCTTGTTACATACTCAGAATAAGTCGTAGGTGTTTGTGTTTCTGTCAACTTGAGTTTTGGGTTAAGAATAAGCCGTAGGTGAGTTTGGAAGAAAACCACGTTAAGTGATTTTCGAGTCTTGAACGACAAGGTAGCCTATGAGCTTAGGAAATCTTATAAGTGTCACAACTACGCTTGGAGAACTCAACTATGCTATGAAAAGACAAGGGTTGGACGCATAGTTGAGGAGAAGAGAGAAGATTTCACTAAGTAGCTTTGTAAGTAGAAATTTGACTAAGTGTAGGAACCTCAGGAAAAGTTGGACGCATACCTCCTAAGGAAGGGATTTTGGCTAGGGGTTAGACTCTTGGAAGAGAGTTGGACGCATAAGAGGGTTTTGACAAGAAAATTTGGCTAAGTGCAGGAAAGTTAGAAGAAGAAACGAGAGCAAAAGAAGCCAAACCCCAAAAGCATCACCATGGACGCATGGTCCCTATCTCGGGACTAGGTTGGACGCATGATGAGTATTTTCATGTTAAGCGGCTTTATTTGGACATAACACTTCATAAGTAGGAGGTGTCAGGATGCATGGCGAGAACACCATGCAAAGAAGCACTTGGTTGGACACCTGGGAGTGTTCATCATGCATGGTGACATGTGAGAGCTAAGTGTCAACTTGGAGGCAAGGTTGGATGACAAGGCTTGTCATCCAACATCTATAAATAGGACCAAGGGGTAGAAGAGCTCTCACACCACCACAAAGCTCTTGATTTCACTAGAGAAAAGAGAGAAAGAAGGTGAAGAATGGAGCCTTGCATCCAAGGAAGGTTAAGTCTGTGTCCAAGGTGTTGTTTTCCTTGTTGTCAGAAGGCTATTTGCATCCATCAGTTGTCCCAGGTGTGCTACCTCGTATTCAACTGAGCTGTTTGAGGTGGAAAAGTGCTGCCTTGTGTCTAGATAAGTCTGCCCTGTGTCCAAGGAAGAGTTTATCTGACATCCAAGTAGTTGTTTTAGGGTTTATGAGGTTTTGTAGTTGTTGTGGGCTTAATCCCAGAAGCTCGAGAAAGTTAAGAATGTTCGGAACCTAAAGAAGAAAGAAGAAAACCTAAAGTTGGAAGCTACCTTCATTGTGAGTGATTAATTTCCTTTCACGAGAGAACTTAATTATAGTTTTATGAATACTTGTTAATAGCACATTTACAAGCTTATATTTGATATCATGATTATGAGATGTTATTAATGTGTGTGCTATGGTGAGATAATGGATAGTATATTGCATATCGAGCTTGTTGGATGTTAGGTTATATTCCAATGTCGAAGGACCTTGAGAAGGCATGGATGATGACGGCCATGATTGAAACTTGAATTCGACACTGCATAGGAGGGTCGGAAGAACCTAGTTTCTGAGCCTCTGATGGGGATTTCCTTGTAGGATGGTCAAGGGCATCACCAAAACCTAATTCTTAAGCCTACGAGAAGTACTCGAAAGGATGGTCAGGAGGCCAACAAGCTTAACTCCTGAGCCTCAAAGGTAAGACTATGTGCACATAGAGGAAATACAAATGCAAAAATGATAAGATTAGCTGAGTCAGGATGGCCAGCGGGAAAAACCAGTCAGGATTGTTGAGCCGTGTGAGCCAACAAGGTAACCAGAGGTGATCCTGTACCAAAGGTGCCAGCACGAAAATAGATTCAGAGAATAACCCTACGAGGGAGGCTTGACTATAAGCTCGATATAGTATAAAAGTACTTGAGTACGATTTATATATGGTTATCATGATTACTATTTACTGAAAGGGTTGATTGAACCCTAGTTTCTTCGATCACTCACTAGCCTTCATTGAAGCTCAACCTTTTCTTATGTTTTTTTTTTCCAAGTAGTAGCCGAATTTCCATTGCTGTACGAAGTCAAGGTCTACTGAGAAATAGTGTGCATTTAGCTGTAGGCAATAGTTTAAATGAGAAACTAAGAGCATGTTTTCTATAAACAAACTTGTAAAACAGTTGTAATAATAACTTATGCATGTTTTATATGAATTAGTTTCTTTCTCTCTATTTAAGTTGCACAAGTCAAATTTAAAAAGGGGTAAAGGTTTGATGGTAGATGTCACAAGATGGTCGGCATCTGCTGTCCTCACGCCCAATATCGGGCTACAGAGAGGGGTGGCTCGGGGAGAGGTGTGATAAAACCAGAGCACTTGAATTTGAGGAGTAATTCAAGGGTGTTCGGGGAGGTTTCAAACGCCCAGATTTCTTGGTAAGTAAGTTAAGAGGTCCCTCTTGAGTTCCATAAAATTTATATGCAGTTTATTTGATTGGAAAAGGTGTTTTGGAGCATTGAGAAAAATCAAGTTAAAAATAGGGAGTTGCTGGCCAAAGGTTGAAGACAGCAACCTAGGTTGCCGCCCTGCGCCCATGCTGTGTCTGCTTACCCTGTGCGGTAGACACCGCCCAAACCCGCACGCACTGTGGGATAGACGACACCCACGCCCACCAGCTGCCTACGCTACATGACAACGACCATTTTGGGTGTTGGTGAGCTTTTGAGGCCTAATTGATATTTTCTTGAAGTTTTAGCCTCAAAATGGATAATTTTGAATTTTAAGCTAATTTTTGGGTATTTTAGAAAATTTTCAGAATTTTTGCAAAAAGGTCCCTAAATCGCAATGGTGGAGGAATAAGTGAAATTTAAGTTGATTTAAGCCAATGTAGATTAAGTATTGTGGGAAGTGTGGGAACCTTAACGAAATAATCTAATGTCTCTTGATTAATATTTCAGGTCAAATTGAGGCTGGAGAAGGTTATAACCCTAAAGAATCAGGCCCGAGCTGTGAATGACATAAGTTTTCTTTAAAAAGGAATTCATTCATGATTTCAAGCTATGGTTTCACATGAAAATGGGTTCTCTTATTGATTTTGTTGAGTATTAAGCATGCTTTACTAATTTTACACAAAATGCCTAATATGAAATGTTTAGCCCCTAAGAATGGCTAGACGACGGATTACTTAGACGGCCGACAAAACCATGGATCTGACAAAGCTTGCAACTCCCATCAATCCTTGATCTTCGAACCATTCCGCAAGATCAAGTCAAGCTTGGATGATTCTGACATGCAATTTAAACACCATAGAATTGCAAAATAAACATAGCACAAGGGTAAAGAAAAGCTCAAAGGCTCTTTTTACTACATTTTCCAAATCTCTTCCAAGTCTCCTTTTTGAACAATTACATGAGTTTATATAGGTCTCAAAATCTAACCGTAGACATTCTATTAGGCATTCAAACAGTTGTAACACTCGTAATTAATGACCATTATCCATGCATTTGTAACGATCCAAGAGTAAATGACATCTCATTTGAAGTAGCTTGAAATCTTTGTTCATTAAATGAAGCTTGATTCTTCATAAATTTCACTGACTTCACATAATTGCAACTTCTTTTCATTGTGAATCTTGATAGAATATTTTGTGCATTCTTGGTGTCTTTCATGATGTTCACATGACATGGTTGAGGTTCTTCTGTTCATATCATCAGATATTTTCCTTATGAAGTATATGTTTGAAAAGCATGATTTATACTTAAGTTTTCATAGCTTATAGAGCATGCTTTATCTGTTTTCCTAAAGCTTTGAAGACGCATGATTACTTTATGCTAGTTTATAAATAATCTAAGGCTTTTCATGAAATGTTATGTGTTTAAATGTTCACTTTTAAATCATGCTTGCATTTCTTAAAATGTTTTATAAAGGGACCCAATGCTGAAGGACATTTAGAAGGCATATAGGCAACCTTGAGATTATTGAGGTACTCAATGCTGAAGGACGTTGAGAAGACATTTGAGTATCCCTGGGACCCAGTACTGAAGGACATTGAGAAAGTACCTGGGCAGCCCGAGGTAACTGTTCCTATTTGCACATAGAGAGAGTTGACGTTGTTGTGTTGAGATTAGTCCACATGTAAACCCTACTTTCATTTCTAAGCACCTAACTTATATATGTGATAATGTTGTGGACTTGTATGCGATTTCTCGTCAGATTGAAAGGAGAAGTGGAGGAAGTCAAGGAAGGTAGGTTTGTGGTTTAAGCCGAGAACTATCTTGACAAGCTCATTGGAGTGTAAAAGATTTAAATAGGGTTGGTCATCATTTGAACGAAGGTAGAAGGTTAGTATTATTATTAGAACTACTATTAGTATTATTAATACTATTATGAAATTAAAATTAAATGAAGATTGTTTTTTAAAAGGGGGGGGGGGGAGATTTTGATTAAGTTAGTGGAGGTAATATTTAAAAAAAAAAAAAAAAAAAAAAAAAAAAA
>QLSR01000360.1:266300-296791 GCA_031780015.1 Citrullus colocynthis
TTTTTTTTTTAAAAAAAAAAAAAAAAAAAAAGAGAGAAAGTAGAGTGAGTCGATAGAAAAAAAAAAAAGAAGAAAAAGAAAAGGAAGTTCATTTTGATCTTATTTGTCAACTTTCATTCTCATCCAAAAATGTAAACAAATTCAAGGTTTCTTAGCTTGGCATTGAAAGGGAGAGGAAGGAGAGGATTCAAGTGGTTTGGAGCAGAAATTTTGAGGAAAAATTTGGAGGAAATTGAAGAGAAGGTGAAGCTGTTTAGGAATTCAAGCAATTTGCACATGGTCTGATATTTGAAGGACAGCGAGCTATATAGATTGACTTTGGGACTGAAAATTTGAGCTTAGTAATTTAATTCATTTCTTAACAACTTTTGTGAAGGATGTCTGAGCTGAATGTGAAGGAAAACGGGTGAAATTGTAGGTGGAAGTGACAAATTCGATTTCTTGAATTATCTGGAGCAGGGTGGAGCAAATTTGAGTTATCTGTCGAATCAAGGGGAGTTAGACCCTGAAATTTGGAGGTAATCTAGTAAACTTACTTCTTTATAGGTTTGTAAGAGGAAGGAAATTCTAATTTAGGCTAGAAGTACTACTTTCAGAAGTTGGAAGTGAAGACAAAAGCTTTGGTGAGATAGGTGTCGCTGGAGTGAACAGTGACATTGAGGGCGTGAAGGTGAGTAGTAAGACCAATCTCGCTAAGTTCGCTGATCGTTTTTGCTGGCCTCGCTGGTCTCGCTGGTTGCTTGGTTTTGCTAGTACAGATCTCACTGTTTGCTTTGTTTCGCTAGTACAGATCTTTCTGGTTTGTCTAGTCTCACTAGTTGAATGGTCTTGCTAGTGGTTGGTCTCGCTAGTGAGCTTTACATTAATGTTTAAGGTATAGTTGTTATGCCTTAATGGGAATCCTAAGGAATCTAATAGCAGGAATTATGTTATTTCAGGCCAAGAAGAGCTAGGAAAGATTTATAATCCATTAAGGATCTCGGACAAGTTGTGAGTGACAATTTTTTTATTCAAAATAAGCTTTATTTTATACAAAGTTTTTATTATGCTCAAGTATATATGTAAGCATGCTTAAATGTTATGTTCTCACAAGAATTATTGTGCAACTATGACTAAAAGTATGTTTGACACATGTTTTCCATAAATGTTTTGGAATAAATGTGAGTTTTGCGACATGAGAATATTATATGATTTGCACTGAAAATTATTCGAAAGGCATGCTATTTTTCAATTTTCAATTATATGGAAGCATGATATTTGATGATGGATTTTAGAAGTTTTAAGATATCATAAACTTGTGTTTGTTATCATGTTATTTACAAAAATGTGTTAGTTTTTTTTCAAAGTGATATAAAAGGTCCCTAGTGCCAAAGGACTTAGAGAAGACATATGGGCAGCTTGAAAATAGAAATAGTCCCCAATATCGAAGGACACAGAGAAGGCATATGGGCAGCCTAAATCTTGTATATGGGACTCGGCACTAAAGGACTTGAGAAGGTATACGCACAACCTAGGTTATGATTTCTATGTGCACATAGATGTTGGGTTTCATGCCATAAAACTCGTAGATTGTAAATGTAATTATTTGACCTTCAATAAATAGTTAATAAAGAGTTATTGATGTGTTACTTCAATAAGCGTTATTGATTGTTTTTGTTTCTTTTGTCTTAATAACCCTAAATCCAATAAACTAACATCCTATATTGTTTTATAAGTCTTGAACTATATGTGAGGACATACAGAGATCAATGTTTAAGATATAGTGTAAGCCCCGTACTTGTTATTGAGAGAAGGTAAGTAAGAAGAAACTATGGGACAAGCGAGTAAAGAAAATTGGCTAAGTTGGGTGAGAGCAAAAATGGTTAAGTGTTGGCCATGTGATGGGTGACCATGCGTTGAGTGTATGTCTAAAGCTTGACAAGAGTGGCTGCTAGTAGGCATGCGTTGAAGAGGGCAGCTCGGCGTGGAAGTAGATGTGAAGGAAGAAGGGTGCAATAGGCGTTAGTAGGAGTATGCGTTGAAGGCTACTATGCGTCGGGCATAGAAAAGTGGCCGAGGGGGCCATGCGGTAGTCGGCTATTCGGCGTTGGGCAATCAGTGGCATGGAAAATTGAAGTTATGCGTTGCCGAAGCCATGGGTGGAAGGTTGCGTTGGCTAATTCAAGAAGGAAGATGATGTTAGAGCTGGTAAGTCGATGATTAGTATTGACATATAAAGGAGTGCATCGAATAAGTAAACCCTTTTGGACATATTTTCGAACTCAGATTAGCTCCATTTCGCAGACGAACAACGAGGAGAGGTGGAAGAAGGTGCCTATATCGAATTTAGGTAGACACCAGATTATTTTCATGGTGACTTTGAAGCTGGAACTAGAAGCTTGACTGTTGCTAATAAATCTGGACACCAATTGGTATTTAAAGGAGAGTGAGCTGAGGAAGTTGAAGCTAGAACTGAAATTTTGAGGAGGAAGTAAGCGGAGTTGAACTGCTAAACAATTCAAGGCAGCCGAAGTTATTTGGGGATAATTCTCAAACGAAGACGAGTCATGGTTTGAAATTTTGAGCAGGATAAAGAAAGAATTAGAAGGGAAGGAGGGAAACCGTGATATCAGGTGTCGCTAGACAGTGGTATCGCTAAGGAGCTAAAGAGTGAGTAGCGAAACGAGTGTCGCTAATAACGCAAAGAGCTCTGCGTCTCATAACTCTCGCTGAAGTCTCGCTAGGTATCGCTCCTTAAGGCTAAGAAGAGCTCAGAAAAGCATATAATCCGCTCGGGGCCTAAGACAAATCGTGAGTGACTTTCTAATTTGTCCAAGAATTATCTTTAACATTGTGCAAGTGAAAACGAGTATAATATATGAACTCCTGTATGCGTGTTATCTAAATGCAAACCACGGCCGAAGGACCATGTATGAAGGCCTATGAGGATATGATATACGAAACTCAGTGCCGAGGGACCATGAGTGAAGGCACTTGAGAAGTTGATTGGATGGATTCAATGCCGAAGGACCTTGTGAGAAGGCATATGGAAAACCAGTACATGATGGCTCGGTGCTGAGGGACCATGTGTGAAGGCACTTGAACAGTGGATTAATATGGAACTCAGTGCTGAGGGACAATATGAGAAAGCACTTGAGAGTTGAAACGCCGAGGGACGAAATGTGAAGGCGTGTGAATATATGAATAATAGGAATTGAATTATGAGGTTAATAGCGTCGAGCTTTACTCCGCTGCTTCTTGGAAAGATATTTATGTTATATTGTTAAATGGCATGAGTAACCTAGGAATCTGTACTAATAAGATATATAGTAGTTTTTATGATCAGCATTAACTTAAGGATTAAATTGTAATTAGATAACTTAGTCACTCACTAGGCTTTAGGCTCACGCTTTCTTGTTTATTGTTGTTCGTTTCAGGTAGCGAGTGTGTCCGGGATGCCTAGCCTACAGAAGATCCTTGTCTGGGTTTACTCGGTATTAGTTCTCTGGGATAGTTGTAAATACTCAGTCTATGTACATGTTTTGTCATACATTATCCTTGTGGCATAACGAGAGTGTGTTTTGTACTGTATGCTGAACAAATACTTGTTATGATAAATTATGAGCTGAGAAATCTGATTTTAAAACTTATGTTTAACTTATGATGTTTCACTAGCGTAAAGCTTTGTACAATTGATCTGGTATTGAATTGTGTTTCAAGATATACGATGACAAGTGTGTGTAGGTCGCACCTACTTCTAGGTTAGGAAGGAAATCTACGAGGGGGTGTGACATATAGTTTAAATGGTCTATAGTATAGGGATAAGGTTGGGTACCTTATCCTGGTGACATTATGGATACGACCCACTTTGTATTTGATACAAACGCAATGATCTAATGTGTTCGTGTAGGTGACATGCGAGTGGGGGTATCCTATGAATTTGCATAAGATCGGACCACAAAATAGTAATCATTAGATGTAACTCTATTGACTAGTTAGGTTTCTATTTCAATAGGATGACCTAGGCAACTTCGTCTTAATCCTGAGTATATTATGAACTCCTGTCCACGAAGGATTGACCTTTGATTTGTATCGGTGAGAGTGGCCAATTGTCGACTCAATATGCCTACCATCTTTGGGACAAGACCAAGTGGAGAGCTGAGGACATAATTATATAAGATGGTATTCACTCATTTTCATCTTTAGGGTAAGTAGATAAGTGTTCCCTTAAGTGGTATCTCCCAGACTTGAACAAAGGGCCCTACTCTCTTACTGGCCCAAAGGGGTCTCTGTTTTATGGTTGGACCATAAAAAGGTTGTTCATTAGAGGAGCACTTGTACTTAAGGATTTAGAAGTAACCTAGGGGTAAAATGGTAATTTAACCCAGTTGGTGTTACGAAGACCTGAGAAGGACTAATTTGCTATTATTTATCTATATCCATGGACATAGAAATATATCTGCAGTGAGAAGAGCGCAGTTGTGGGTCTTTAGTGGAGTGTACCCACAGTTAACGAATATTGATTAATGTGGTTAATGAGTTTAGCCAATTAAACTCATATCGTTAGAGCTTCTGATCTGTAGGTCTATTAGGTTCCCTTCCCAGCTCATAAAGAGTGATGAGGTATTTATGTCTTGAATCAAATTTGAAATGTTCAAATTTACTTAGGAAAATAATATAATGTATGTTGATAGATTATAATATGAAGTTTAATTTGAAATTTATAGTATAAATTTAATTTTGGATATGATACAAAATTAATTTTGTAGAGAATTAAATATTTGAAGGAGTTCAAATAATAATATGAATTAGATTCATATTAAAACTATATGTTAAATTTAATGTGTATTAGATGCACATTAAAACTATAAGGTCTAAGAGAATAACCATTGAATATGATTCAAATGTAGGTTAAATTAAATATTAGATATTTAATTTGAAAATTAATTAATTAAAGAATTAATTTTTTAAATTTTATTTTAATTAAATTAGATGAATTAAAACTATAGGTTATATGGGAGATGTTCATTTAAATATGATTTAAATGAAATAATTAATTTAATTTAATTTAATTTAATTATTATTTATTATTTATTTATTTGTTAAATTAAATAATTTCATGGTTTTCCCACATCTCCTGCTCTCTCTCCCTAAATATGCCTGCAAAAGAAACAGAAGAAGTGAAGTTTTTTTTTCTCTCAATCGATAAAAACTTTTCTCTCTGATACTCTTTCTGGTGCTCTTTCTTTTTCCCAAAAGATCAAGGATCCACAATCCTTACCTCATCCCTCAAAGAATAGGAGAGGTTCGTGGTGGTCGTGTTCAGAGTCTCCAACGAAAGTAAGATTCTATCCCTAATCCATGCTTAGCCTAGAATTAATACAGTATGTTTTTTGTATTTTCTTTTTCCAATGTATAGGTATTTCAAAATCCCAATTTATTTTTAGGGATTTCAACCCTTTTGATAGAGGTATATTTGACCTGTCGTGTTGAGATTACTCTACACAGTTAAGGTTATTTGACGTTGGGTATGTCGAGATTACTCCACTCCAACAAAGGTTGTTTCAACGTTAAGTAGCTTTGAACTCCACTCTGTCTCAACTAAGGAAAATCTTTCAGACTTATGTTGAACTTTGTGGTTTTCTAATGATGTAGTGTATATGGTTTTAACTACGCCTAACGAGCATATTTTGCTGAATTTGATAATGGGTTATTTTCTGTTTTATCATTGGTTTCGAGCAAGATTTTGTTGTATTCTTGAGTTAAGTAAGGTTTTTCTGAACTTGTCACTCATTGGGCAACCTAGCTCATGTTTTCTTTTGTTTTTCTGTACCAGGTAGCGAGCTAAATCGGGATGCTTAGCCTGCACAACAGCTCATCTGGGCCTGCTTCTAGTGTGTATACAGTATAAATAGGTGTGCTTAAGACTTGTGTTGTACTTATAGGGGTGCAAGTTTGTAAACATTTGTTGTTTAAACTTTGTGATTGATGTTCAACTTTGAATTATAAACTGTATAATAGGTGCTTGGAATATAAGTTGAGGATTGTACAGGTTGACAGTAGATGTCGTAGGAGGGTCGATGTCTGCTGTCTTCACACCTTTTCTTAGGTTAAGAGGGTACTTGGGAGGGGGTGTGACAAGTTGGTATCAGACCGTAAGATTTTGAGAAAGAGAGACTATACGTTTTAAGTTTAAAGTATGAGAGTTGTAATATAATAAGATTGTGGGGAATTATAGTAACGGACAGACGAAGTAGGTAAACAGACGTCGGAACTTCACAAGCTACTAGAGGCTTAGGAAAGTTTGAAGGAGAATTTTGATAATCCTCAAGCAGGTATGAGCTTGTAAAATTAAGTATTTATTTGAATAACTCAGAGATTAGCTGATAATGTCAAAATAGTACGAGGTAGATCTTGAGAGGAGAATAGGAATCGGGAGAATTTAAAGCTTTACAAGCCACTAGATCTATGAGTACCACAGATATTACAAATGCTAAAGGATGGGTACTAGTTTAAAAAGATTTTTTATGTAGTTATTAATCAGGGGTCACCATTGCTAACGGTACTAGATACGTGCGAGCTCAGCAGGACCGCGTTCTTTGATGATATTGAACATGTGTGAGCTGTGATAGGCCGTACATTTAGTCTACTATGGTGTGGTAAACCTGGGTATGCTAGTGATAAGCGTTATATTAAGTGTTCAATATTGTTAAGAGAAACAAGTTTTGAGGTTAGAAAATTATGGTTGTGGTAAACTATGAGGAAAGATCTACTAAGTTGTAAAGTATGTTATGATAGTTATAACTGACGGGTTAGTTATATGCAAGCGGTATGAGTAAGACTTGCAGAAGAGGAATTATAATCCAGTGGTTAGTTAGTATGGAGTGGATTGATTTGAAAGATTTAGCTAAGCCTATATAAGAGTGAAGGAAACTTTTGTTGAAAAGAAGAGATGGATGAAGGTAGCTGAGGAGATTTCAAGTATTACGACGAGTACATTATATGTTGGTCTTAAGAATGTCTATGTATGGTTAATCCAGAAGTTATGTATTCAATTATCTCTGGTATTCTGTTAAATTGGTAAATGAGAGAGAGGTCGGGGATTGATACTTTTTGGTGTTTATACTTGTTAGTAAAATGGGGTTAATTTATTCTAGAGCCACACATTCGTTTGGTTCTCGTGTGTTTGTTGTGTATGTGAATAGGAGTTTGGAGCCTTTGCTTGATACCTTATTACTACATATCTCTGTTGGTGATTTCGTAATCATAGAGCATGTTTATTATGATTGTGAGTTGGTGATTGATAATGTAGTTTTGTTGGTTGATTTGTTACCCTTAAATTTGGATATTATTTTGGTTATGGACTTCCCGTCGAAGTATCATGCATTAAGAGACTGTTTAAGGAAAGAAGTTAAACCTGTGAAGTCAGACGTGGTTGAGGTAGTATTTAGAGGGAGAGGAGAGTTCTCCCTACTTGTGCAATTTCGACAATGAAGGCCAAAAAGTTGTTGAGTAAAGGCTGTGAAGCGTACTTGGCACATGTAACTTAAGTGAAGATGGAGAAGTTGAAACCTGAAAATGTGTCAGTAGTACAGGAGTATCTAGATGTGTTTCCTGAAGAGTTGTCAGGTTTGCCACCTAATAGAGAGGTGAAATTTACTATAGATTTAGTATCTTGTACAACACCTATTTCTCTTTATATTAACTTGAAAATCACTAGCAAACAAGTGAAATCTAATAGAAACTCCCTTAATTTAAGAGAATAAAAAGCACTTTTCAAGCGCTTTTCAATAGTATATATGATAACTTGTAGAAATACAAGTTATTATAACCTTTTTCTTAGAAAAATAGAGATTAAATAGAGAAGCATGTGGTAGTTTAAGTTAAATTATACTAATAAATCGTTCTACACGTTCTACTCTTGTATTTTTATGAAGATAATAATTTTACCACTTTTTGAGCCTAAAACGTGTTTCAACGCAGAAATGCAAACAATGAGTTGACTACCTCCTAACACAAGATTGTGCGTTAGCAACCTATGACGCGTTGACATCCGCCAAACTCCTCCTTGAACACATAATGACAAAAGACGCAAGGCGCGAAAAATCAGATCATAATCGAGAGATTGTCGGAAGATTGACATGCATAATCTGTGGCTAAAGTGGTGGATCTAAATTGACCCGAGAATTACGCAATTAAGCGAGATGGACGCATGAGATCAATTTCCCCACCAATCAAGCAGATCTGCCATTGGTTGCAACCGCAACATCTATAAAAGGGCAGTCCTGCAAGATGAGAAAGGGTTGTTCATTCTCAAAAGAATTCCTAAGTGACAGCAGAGTTCTCTCCAGAACACAACCGGAGACGAATAGCTCGAGAGAGAAGAGTCTTCCCTCCGCCTAACCACTTCACAGCAGATCTTCACACTTCCATTCTGGTGACTCAAGATATTGACGCCCTTTTCCTACTTTCTATCTTGTTTTTCTAGTTTGATTTTAGATTTGTGTCAAGACATTGAGCTATCTAAAATTGTATTCCGTTCATCAATCTATATTTCTTCCATGTCTACTCATTTCTCGACACTTTTCGCTTTTTACTTTGAATCCATGAGTAACTAATCTATTAAGGGTTAAGGGTTGCATTAGCATCTAAATAAGAACCATAGTGTAACTATTGGATCTTGTCAATTGTAATCTTTAATCCGATGCTTATGTCTATTTAGCTAATCTATATAAGTAGTAATAATAAGACTACTCGAGAAGGTAAGTGATTGTGGAACTCAATTGACAAGGCTAAGTAGTGTTGCCTAGACATAGGAACAACCTTGGCACTTAACACTCTCCTATGCATTATAAACATATAACGCATAGCGGCTGACAATCGGGAGAAGAGTCGAAAGTATGAATAGACTATCACCATGCATTTCTGATGTTAGATGTTAACCAACCCGAGCCCCGTTTTTACCCATTCATTAAATTCACCGAGCTGACTTTGCTATGTTGCATGCCTTTTCATCTTCCACATTTTAGTTTAGTGTACATGTTATTGCTTTCTTTAGATTCGAAATAAACATCTCTTGTGAATTATTCTTGGTTACCACTACAACGCATATAATCCACTTAAATAAAGAATCAACATAATCCTTGTGTTCGACCTCGGACTCACCGAGAAAACCTAGTCATTTGCTTATACTTGGGTAAAGGATAGGAAAACTTGACAGATCACAAACGCATAACATTAAGCATAAGTAAAACGCATAGTCTGTTAAACGCATAGGAAACTTATTAAAATAAACGCAGTAACAAGTTTTGTATTTCAGCATTGCATGTGCAACAACAAGTTTTTGGCACCGTTGCCAGGGATTATTTTATTGATTCATTTTTTTTTTTTGGATTATTGTGTTGCAGGATTCCTCAGTCGAAGGAGTATAGTAAGTTTCTCTTCTGTCAGAAGCTTCTAACAGTATATGAGTGAAGGGAACAACCCAACATTTGATATTGACCTAGAAATTGAGAGGACCTTCAGAAGAAGGATAAGACAGAATGAACAAAGAAGGAACAACCGAGCTACAGAAGAAAATATGGACGCACAACACAATCAGCCTCAGGTTCCTCAAGGTGGGGTTAGGCAAAAAGCAGATGCACAACAGCATGCAGACCAAGAGATAAACCCAATTCTCTTGGCGCATGATAGAAATCGCCCAATGAGGGAGTATGCGTCGCCAAACCTGTATAATTTCTCACCAGGAATTTTACAACCAACCTTTAAAGGTAATGGAAGATTTGAAATGAAGCCAATGATGTTGCAGATGTTGCAAGAAGCAGGACAATTTGGAGGTGCAATCGGTGACGACCCACATGCACACTTGAAGAGCTTCTTGGAGATATGTAGCACATTCTCCATGGCTGGAGTATTGCAAGACAGCATCAGGATGATGCTATTCCCTTTCTCTCTCAGAGATGAGGCAAGGCAATGGGCATATTCATTTGAACCTGATAAGATTACAACCTGGGCGCAAATGGTTGAGAAGTTTATGCAGAAATATTTTCCTCCGACGGTGAGTGCAAAGAGGCGACGAGACATTGTCACCTTCGAGCAAAAAGATTTGGAGACTCTTAGTGAGGCTTGGACCCGATTTAAGAAGCTGGTAAGGAATTGTCCGTACAATGGCATTCCTGATTGTGTGCAGATGGATATCTTCTATGGAGGATTAAACAAAACATCACAATATGTGGCTGACGCCTCTTCCGCAGGAGGATTAATGGACAAGACTTATACACAAGCCAAAGATATTCTCGACAGAATTTCAAGGAATACTGATGAATGGGTGAATGATGGATATGGATCTCAATTCGTTGATAAGAGACGAACGCAAGCTGGTATGATTGAAACTGATGCAGCCACTAATCTTGCAGCCCAGATTGCCAATATGACATCTTTGCTGAAGACAATAGCATCGAACAACCAAGGTGGATCCGTTGCTACAATGGACGTAATGAATGCAACAGCATCTGTAAGCTGTGTGCAATGCAGTGAAGGCCACCTGTATGATATGTGTTCTTACAATCCACAATCCGTTTGTTATGTTCAGGATAACCCGTACGCTAAAACATATAATCCCGGTTGGAGGAACCAACAACAGAAGCAGGGATCTGAGCAACAGCCGCAGAAGCAACCCTCATGTTCACAACCAAGGTTTTCAAGGGCATCAGCCACAAAGAAACCAGTCATCAAATGCATCATCATCATCCATGGAAGCTCTACTACGAGAATATATCAGTAAGAATGATGTGATGCTCCAAAGTCAAGCCACTGCAATTCGCAATTTAGAAGTTCAAATGGGACAAATTGCAGGTGAGCTCAAAAACAGACCTCAAGGAGCATTGCCAAGTAATACCGAAGCCCCACGAGGCAACGGTAAGGAACAATGTCAAGCTGTGACATTAAGGAGTGGGAAGACTCTTCCCACTGATACGCAAGACCAAAGGATGCAAGGAAATTTGCATCCTCACATCACTCCACAACCAACTCCAACAGCACCAACCAATGATCCTCAACCATCATTAATCACCATAACTGCTCAAGAGCAGGAGAATAGAGGGAGGAGAGGAAAAGCAACGCAGGCAGGACTTGCGTCGGTATATCAAGATACCACTCCCCCTATGCATCCGCCCTTTCCTCAACGCCTAAAGAAGAAAAATGATGAGGGCCAATTTAGAAAATTTATGGACGTTCTCAAACAACTTCACATCAACATTCCGTTGGTGGAAGCCCTGAAACAAATGCCAAGTTATGTCAAATTCCTAAAAGACATACTATCCAAAAAGAGAAGGCTTAGAGAATTTGAGACTGTAGCATTAACGCAGGAATGCAGTGCATTGTTCAGAGACAATATACTTGCCAAAATGAAAGATCTAGGGAGTTTTACATTGCCATGCTCCATAGGAGGAATGGACGTAGGTCGGCATTATGTGACTTAGGAGCCAGTATAAATTTAATGCCACTGTCTATATTCAAGAAGTTGGGTATAGGGGAAGCACGGCCCACTACAGTCACACTTTAACTTCCGGACCGCTCCATCAAGCACCCCGAGGGCAAAATCGAGGATGTTCTTGTGAAGGTGGACAAATTCATCTTCCCAGCCGACTTCATAATCCTGGATTATGAAGCTGACAGAGAGGTGTCTATTATCCTAGGAAGACCCTTCTTAGCTAGGGGACGCGCCCTGATTGATGTCCAGGAAGGGGAACTAACAATTCGTGTGGACGACCAGCAAGTAAAGTTTAATGTTTTTAATGCGTTGAAAATATCTTGATGATTTTCACTCTTGCCAGATAATTGAAGATATAACTGAAGAAAAAGCAAGCATTATAGACGCATGGTTAGAAGATGAAACAATGCTAGATGAAATGGATGAGGAAAAAGAGGAGGAAATCGGTGTAATCTCCGATGCAAGCTTCGAACACCTAGATTTGAGCAACCGATCCACAGAGAAGACAAAGCCATCTCTAGAAGAGCCACCGACCCTTGAGCTAAAAACACTGCCAACGCATCTTAAGTATGCATATTTGGGAGAAGATAGCATGCTACCGGTCATCATATCCTCTGCGTTAACCACAGACCGTGAAAAGGCTTTGCTGCAGATACTGAGAAATCATATCAAAGCCATTGGATGGACCTTAGCGGACATAAGAGGAATAAGCCCTTCATACTGTATGCATAAAATTCGGTTGGAAGAGGGTAAGGCAGGTTCAGTAAAAAGACAGCGCAGGCTTAACCCAGCCATGAAGGAGGTTGTAAAGAAAGAAATCATCAAATGGCTCGACACAGGGGTCATTTATCCAATCTCTGACAGCAGCTGGGTAAGCCCAGTTCAGTGTGTATCAAAGAAGGGGGGATGACAATGATTACGAACAGTGAAAATGAGTTGATACCAACAAGAACGGTCACTAGTTGGCGCATCTGTATGGACTATTGTAAGATGAATGCAGCGAAAAAGAAAGATCACTTCCCATTGCCATTCATCGACCAAATGCTAAATAGGCTAGCAGGAAATGAATTCTTCTGCTTCCTTGACAAATATTTCGGCTATAACCAAATCATGATAGCTCCGGAAGATCAAGAGAAAACAACGTTCACTTGCCCATATGGCACCTTTGCGTTCAGACGCATGCCATTTAGGCTATGTAACACACCAGGAACGTTCCAAAGATGCATGATGACAATATTTTTCGAATATCTGGAACATTCAGTGGAGGTGTTTATGGACGACTTCTCAATATTTGGGGAATCATACGATGAATGCTTGGCCAACCTGGAATGAGCATTAAGGAAATGCAAAGACACAAACCTAGTCCTCAACTGGGAGAAATGCCACTTCATGGTCACGGAAGGTATTGTGTTGGGTCATAAGATTTCTAAGGTTGGACTGGAAGTTGATCAAGCAAAAATAGATGCGATAGCCAAGCTGCCAGCCCCCACAAATGTAAAGACTTTGCAAAGTTTCCTAGGCCATGCGGGTTTTTATAGAAGATTCATCAAAGGGTTTTCGCAAATTGCAAAATCACTGAGCGCACTGTTGGAAGCTAATAGGGAATTCCACTTTGATAACGCATGTTTGCATGCGTTTGAGTCTTTAAGGCAGGCCTTAATATCAGCACCAGTTTTAGTTGCACCAGACTGGTCTCTCCCATTTGAGCTGATGTGCGACACAAGCAACCATGCAGTGGGAGCAGTGCTGGGGCAAAGGAAAGAGAAAATCATGCACCCCGTCTTTTATGCCAGTAAAACATTGAACACTGCTCAAGAGAACTACACTACTACTGAAAAGAAAATGTTAGCTGTAGTCTTTGCAGTTGACAAATTTAGGGCATATTTGGTAGGATCAAAGGTGACCATCTATACTGATCATTCTGCGATCAAGTATTTAATGGCGAAAAAGGACGCAAAGCCTAGACTCATCCAATGGATCTTATTATTGCAAGAATTTGATTTGGAGATCAAAGATAAGAAGGGAACTGAGAATCAGCTTGCGAACCATCTATCTCGGTTGGAAAATAAGGAGGTCCAAGAAAGCTGGAGTGATATGGAGGAGCAGTTCCCAGACGAGCACATCATGAACGCAGAGAGTCAGGGATCGTGGTATGCAGACATAGTGAATTATTTGGTCTGCAACCAATGGCCTGAAGATTTCAACGCTCAACAAAGGAAGAGGCTTTGACACGAAAATAAGTTCTACTGCTGGGATGAGTCATATCTATACAGACTTGGCCCGGACCATATCTTGCGTCGATGCATTCCAGAATATGAAACGCATAGCATTCTGAGAAGCTGTCATAAAGCACCTTACGGAGGACACTTCGGGGGACAGAGAACAGCTGCAAGGTATTGCAGAGTGGGTATTTCTGGCCCACATTATTCAAAGACGCAAGGGCATATGCGGTAGCTTGCAATCGTTGTCAGAAGACAGGCAATATTTCCAACCGAAATGGGATGCCTCTGAACTCAATCCTGGAAGTTGAGTTGTTTGATGTATGGGGAATCGATTTTATGGGACCATTCCCTCCGTCTTGCGGTAATCAATACGTCCTAATAGTGGTTGACTACGTATCAAAATGGGTAGAAGCAGCAGCCTGTGCGAAGAACGACGCAAACACGGTGTCCAAGTTCTTAAAGAGACAAATATTTTCCCGATTTGGGACACCAAGGGCGATAATTAGTGATGAAGGTACACATTTTATAAATCGCATAATCACTAACTTATTGACGAAATTTAAAGTCTCGCAAAGGATAGCAACTGCCTATCACCCACAGACAAATGGCCAAGCTGAGATAACAAATAGGGAGATTAAGTTCATACTTGAAAAAGTGGTGAGCACATCAAGGAAAGATTGGACGGAGAGATTAGATGAAGCTCTCTGGGCATACAGAACGGCATTTAAAACACCCATAGGCATGTCACCCTATGCGTTGGTGTTCGGAAAAGCATGCCATCTCCCGTTAGAGCTGGAGCACAAGGCCATGTGGACCATGAAGAAGCTCAATCTAGACCAGGATGCAACGGGCGAAGCAAGAAAGCTTCAATTAAACGAACTCATGGAGTTGAGACACTTAGCTTACGAAAATGAAAAGCTGTATAAAGAGACGACTAAGAAATGGCACAACAAAAATATCAGTAACAAAACGTTATACGTCGGCCAAAAGGTCCTATTATTTAACTCAATGTTGCGTTTATTTCCAGGTAAGCTAAAGTCTCGCTGGTCTGGACCATTCATAATCGAGGAAGTGTTTCCGTATGGTGCTGTCAAGCTAACAAATGAAAACGGAACTACCTCCTCCAAGGTCAATGGACAAAGGGTAAAACCCTACCACATTGGAGAGTTGGAAATCAACAAAACCTCCATTGAGCTTGCGTTGAAAGGTCCCTACGTTGATGAACACCTACTTTTCCAAGGACGCTTTCTTTTACCCTTGCTTTCTTCCTTTTTGATCGTACTTGTATTAGTGTTTATTTTATTTTATTTTAGTTTACTTCATATTATTTTATTTTATTTTATTTCATTTTTTTGTTCTTCTGCGTTCTTTCTTTTGTACTTTGTTTTTAGTATTTATTTTTCATTCTTTGAATTCAGTTTTAGGAGTAGTGTAAATTAAATGAGCATGAAATTATGTGTCGAGCTTTAATGTAAACTGTGATTTCACCGCATACTCAACCATTTATGCTGCGTCCAACACATAACTAAACTAAGAACCATGCATTCATCAGTATGCAAATTTGTCAATTAAATGAGTGCGTTTTAGAAAGAGCAAACCAGGTAACGCATGCGTCTTTTGAGTCGATGCGTTTTCCCAGAAGCACTCAAGTGCTTATTTGCGTCATAGCCGCCCATCACACTTGATGGGTGTGTGGCTCAATAAATTTACCTAGATCAATGGGATTTTGGATATCACGTATCTTCATTTATTGCCAACGGCTTAATTAACCCTTTATTAACGCGATTCGATTCTCCATTTACCATTTTCAACCCCTTCATATTCAAAACCTCTGGCAATTTGCATTCTTCGCGATTCTGTCTATGCCTAGCAAATCTAACTCCCAAAATCAAGAACATTTCGCCGGCGACGTTTCCCCAATATCTTCCTACAACACCCAATATTCGATCCCATCTTCTTCTTCATCTGAACCGCTCCCAGTCCCCGAGGTATTTCTTAACCCTCAAACTCCATTTTTCTCTTCCGCTCGACCTGTGAGGCCTTTCACTTCTCTAGTCTGCCCTAGATCTCCAAACCCCAACCCTCTGTTCATCCCCAATTTGTCGGCATCACGGATCAGGGCCAGCGCCCAAAGATCACCTATCACCCCATTTTTCTGACCCTTCTTCAGACCCCCAGTCCGTCCACTAGTAGTCGATCTTGACTCAGACGATTGTGTGGAAGTCTTGAACATCCAACCCCTCAACCGAATCGACCCAGCCCCACCCCAAAACCCAAGAGCCAAGTAAAGTCCTGTATCCCAAAGCACAGAATGAAGAGTGTTAAGGAGTTCTCCGCTGCAAACTTCAATGCCAGAAACCAACGATTAAGCACGGAAAACTCCGAAGCTAAGCAACCGGGTCCTAGAACGGTTCATAATGAAGCTAGACACTGTACGGAAGCAGTAAAATCCACCGCAAAGACGAGTGGAATGTCTTTGGCGATATCCTCGAGAGGATTGCTCAAGAGGAAAGAGACGCAAAGGCTAGGGAGGATGACGGGGAGGTCAACCAGCCTTTGCCTTCATCAAGACATCCCAGCACAAGAGGGACAGGTGAAGTAGGGGGAGGAGTAGAAGAGGATGTGGTGGTGGAAGAAGGGGAAGTGAACTTTGCGCGTTCCCCAAACGAATGGATAGCACAAATTCTCAACGGCCTACGGGATCGGTTTGAAGCATGCGTTTCAGACGCAAGAAGGGAATCACCCTCACCGATAAAAGAGGACCAGAGTCAGCCAAAAGAGACTCGGGAGGGTGAAGAGACTGGGGGCAATAAGGAAGGAGACACCGCCTACAGCAAGGAGGTGTAGGCGAGCCAGTTAAAACGCATGGGTTAGTCCCTGTGTCCATCAGTCCTGAGGAGACGACCCTAGAGTCCAATGAAGGACCCATAAAAAAAGTTGTGATGGCCACAGAGGCCAAGAGAAGAAGAGAAGAAGAAGTGGTACCCCTGATAAGGAAGAAAGAAGGGTATCAGAAGAAACTGCCAAGGATGAAGAGCCGAGAAACGCAAAGCAAAGAGACGGACCTGAGTCCCCGATTGCGGCGACATCCTTTGATAGATTGGTAGAGAAGATGAAGAAGAAAAGGGTCAAGTTGAGGAAAGAGCTCAGGGCCCTAAGAAAAGGAGCAGAGAAAATTGCAAAGGACACATTGTCCAGCAAAAAGGTGCGCAGGGTAGTGTGACCTGAGAAAGAAGGAGAAACGCAAGGCCTTCCTGATCCTCAAATTGACGAAGCTGCTATGGCATTAGAGGAGGAAATGAGGGAAGAAGAAAGAATAGAAAAAGCAGCTGAGGAGCTTAAGAGAGTTGCAAATAGAAGAAGATGATGAGTTGGCTGCACGAATAAATGCCCAAGAAGATAGGGAGGGCAAGAAGAAAAAGAAAAAGAAAAGTAGGCACCACTCGCCTACTCGGAAGGAACGCATAGGGGAGGATGCATTAGAGGAGCAAAGTGTCAGTGCCTTGAGAAAGAAGAAAAGGAAGTAACTGACCTGGCCAAGAGCAAGAAAAAGACCGTGGATAAAATACCTGCTAAGGCCAAAGGAAAAGAGAAGGTGGCGGATGCGTCGCCAAGAAGAAGGAGGGAAAAGGGAGACGCAGGGCGTTCCCTAATTTACTGATGGAGGTGGGATTTTCCTGGAAGAAGCCCCATTGCCGCAATACATTACTGAAATCATCGACTACCACGGGTGGAGAAATTTCTGTTCCAGCACTACTTGGATCCAACTTGACTTAGTCTACAATTTTTATAACGGACGCATTGACGAAGAGGAGGACATGGTAGTAGTCGAAGAAAATAAGGTCCCATTCAATGCAAGGGAAATAAATGCAATATATCAGTTGAGGGACAACGCAGATGCGGAAGGAAACAAAATAATAGAGTCGACTCCACCGGAGTTAATGGAAGACGCAATCCATGTATTGGCAAAGCCCGGGGCAAAGTGGGACGTATCACCTACAGGTATCAAAACCTTGCCTGCTAACAGCCTACAGCCAGAGGCCAACCTGTGGGTATACTTTGTGAAGAAGCGGTTAATCCCGACGACGCATGATAGAACAGTATCAAGAGATCGGGTAACGGTAACCTATTGCATTATGCGTCGCATTCCCCTTGATGTAGGACGCATAATTGCGGTGCAAATAAGAGGGGTCTTCAACAAACCAAGAGACCAATTCTTTTTCCCCACACTTATCATGAACTTAAGCGCTAGTGCTGCCACTGGAGGGTCGACAGAGGTGTTGACGCAGACAAGATGATCGAAGTCAATAGGGTAATCGCCCATAAGACTCTGCGTCGGTTGATGAGAGGATCGCAACATCTATCAGAGCCTGCTAAGGCCACCAAAAGACCTCATCAACCTACTCAATCAACTAAAGTGTCGCCTCCAAAGTCGCAAATGCAAAAGAAGGGGAAGTCATCTAAACAGAAACGCAAGATTGTGGCAAGTCCTGATGCCACCATTAGACCATCCCCTTCCTCAAGTCCTTCACCACCACTCCCAATAACCGAAGAGAACCAACTCCACCTCCTCCTAAGACGCATTGCCCAGAACCCTCTCAACCTCAACCTTCCACAAAACCTATCTCCCCAACCTCCTCAATAAGAGTTGATGACTCACATTACGGAGATTTTGGTGTAACTTTTAGGCGTCTATCATCCCCTGCATTTGATGAAACTCCATCAACCTCTCGCCCTCAGCCAACCCGTCCTCAACCACAATCGTAGCCTCAACCTCAAGAAGCCCAACTCGACCTTGATTGGGAGACAGTGCAAACATACCTGCAGCAATCAATATTGCGTCCAATGATGCATTCAATGAATATGTTAGCACGCCGGCAGACGAAGCAGTTTCACTTCACACTGAATTACATTCATCAACTGTTTTCGATTGGACAGGAAGTCCCGCCCCCTAACATTCTTAAACGCCTACAACATCCGCTTGTCTTCCCAATGCCACAACGCCCTGCACCTGAGCAGAAACGCAACACTGATGAAGACAAGTCAGATAGTTAAATTTTAGGGGTGTAGTTAGAGTTGTATCTTCTTTACTGCTTTCCTTGTATTTATCTTCTATAGAATGTATACATTTATGGAAAAGAATTAATACAATGAAAATTTCTCCATCACATTGAGTTTCTAATTACCTCTTTGTATTGTCCCTTGTTGTAAATTCATTCTATGTACATATATAATTATTCCCAACTTTTATCCTTGTGTTGAAAAGTTAGTTACTGTGATGATCATCATGCTTACACTTTTTGCACACTCTTAAGTTAGATTACTTTCAATCCGTCAGCATACTATTCCTTAGCAAAGCAAACCTACTTTGCATGCATGCAAGTGGCTAATTCAAACCTCTTTAACAAAATTTTACAACATCATCTTTGTTTACAATTTAAGCAATGAGGACCTTGCTGCTCTCAAGTTTGGGGGTGGAAGATGTTTGAACTGTTAAAGATAAAAATATGAGGAACTTATTTCATCGTTAAAAAAAAATCTTTTAAATGCAAAACTCCGCTAACAAGACTAATATATTCATCTTGTTAAGAGTTTAGCTGAAAACGACACCTGCCCGTAGTGGCCACCTTCATGTGGGTAATCGTAATCAGCAACGCATAGATAAAATAACAAACTCCAATGTCTAGTGAGGAAACCGAACTTAGATAAGAGTTTAGTCGAAAAGGGCACTTGCTCGTAGTTGGCTGCCTCCATGCACCTCATAGTTGGTATGTCAGAACGAAGGTGGGTAATCCTACTCAACGCATGGTTACTTATAAACAATAAAACAAATGAAAGAAAAAGGAACTTTATATCTTCATCTTTTCAGACTCAATGTTAAAAGAAGAAACAAAATTTTTGTGAATAATGAGTAAAGAATTTTGAAAAGAAAGCTTGCCGCATACAAACTAGACCCGTTCTAAAGAAAAGAATACAGAGGTAGAGAAGTACTATAACTGACGGGTAGCTGATTGAGTATAGCATTCTGAGAGACTAGTCAATGCATTGATAAAACTTTAGGGAAGGTTGAAGTGTCTTAGATAGAAGTTATGCTTGAGGACAAGCATTTATCTAAGTTTGGGGGTGTGATAACTTGTAAAAATACAAGATATTATAACCTTTTTCTTAGAAAAATAGAGATTAAATAGAGAAGCATGCAGTAGTTTAAGCTAAATTCTACTAATAAATCTTCCTACGCGTTCCACTCTTGTATTTTTATGAAGATAATAATTTTACCACTTTTTAAGCCTAAACCGCATGTTTCAACGCAGGAATGCAAACAATGAGACTACCTCCAAACGCAAGATTGTGCGTTAGCAACCTATGACGCGTTGACATCCGCCAAACTCCTCCTTGAACACATAATGACAAAAGACGCAAGGCGCGGAAAATTAGACCATAATCGAGAGATTGTCAGAAGATTGACATGCATAATCTGCGGCTAAAGTGGTGGATCTAAATTGACCCGAGAATTACGCAATTAGACGAGATGGACGCATGAGATCAATTTCGTCACCAATCAAGCAGTTCTGCCATTGTTTGCAACCGCAACATCTATAAAAGGGAAGTCCTGCAAGATGAGAAAGAGTTGTTCATTCTCGAAAGAATTCCTAAGTGACAGCAGAGTTCTCTCCAGAACACAACCGGAGACGAATAGCTCGAGAGAGAAGAGTCTTCCCTCCGCCTAACCACTTTACAGCAGATCCTCACGCTTCCATTCCGGCGACTCAAGACATTGACGCCCTTTCCTGCTTTCTAACTTGTTTTTCTAGTTTGATTTTAGATTTGTGTCAAGACATTGAGCTATCTAAAGTTGTATTCCGTTCATCAATCTATATTTCTTCCATGTCTACTCATTTCTTGACACTTTCCGCTTTTTACTTTGAATCCATGAGTAACTAATCTATCAAGGGTTAAGGGTTGCGTTAGCATCTAAATAAGAACCATAGTGTAACTATTGGATCTTGTCGATTGTAATTTTAATCCGATGCTTATGTCCATCTAGCTAATCGATATAAGTAGTAATAATCAGACTGCTCGAGAGGGTAAGTGATTGTGGAACTCAATTGACAAGGCTAAGTAGTGTTGCCTAGACATAGGAATAACCTTGGCACTTAACACTCTCCTATGCATTATAGACATATAACGCATAGCGGCTGACAACCGGGAGAAGAGTCGCAAGTATGAATAGACTATCACCATGCGTTTCTAATGTTAGATGGTAACCAACCCGAGCCCTGTTTTTACCCATTCATTAAATTCACCTAGCTGACTTTGCTGTGTTGCATGCCTTTTCATCTTCCACATTTTAGTTTAGTGTACATGTTATCGCTTTCTTTAGATTAGAAACAAACATCTCTCGCGAATTATTCTTGGTTACCACTACAACGCATATAATCTACTTAAATATAGAATCAATATAATCCCTGTGTTCGACCTCAGACTCACCGAGAAAACCTAGTCTTTTGCTTATACTTGGGTAAAGGATAGGAAAATTTGACAGATCACAAACGCATAACATTAAGCATAAGTAAAACGCATAGTCTATTAAATGCATAGGAAGCTTAATTAAAATAAATGCAGTAACAAGTTTTGTATTTCAGCATTGCATGCGCAACAACGATATAGTATATCGAGCTTGTTGGATATTAGGTTCTAATTCCGATGCTGGAGGATTATGTGAAGGCATTGATGAACAGATTGTATTCCATTGTCGAAGGACCTCGAGAAGGCATTGTTGTTGACGGTCAAGACTGGGACTGGGATTCGACACCACACAGGATGGTCAGAGGGTCAATAAGACCTAATTTTTGAGCCTGTGGTGGAGATTTCCTCATGGGATGCAATCAGAGCCTAGTTCTTAAGCCTACGAGAAGTACCGAAAGGATGATTAGAGGGCTGATGGGCCCAGCTCCTCGGCCTCGAAGTTAAGACTATGTGCACAAAAAGGACATATGAATGCAGAAATGATGAGATTAGTTGAGCTAGGTGGGCCAACGGGAAAAACTAGTCAAGATTACTTAGCTGTATGAGCCAACAGGATGAACAAAGGTGACGTTGTGCCAAAGGTGCCAGCAGGAAGATAGTTTCAGAGAATAACCCTATGGGGTAGGTTTGAGCATAAGCTCGATATAGTAATAGATGTATTTGCGTATGATTTATATTATGGTTATCATGATTACTATTTACTAAAAGGGCTGATTGAACCCTAGTTTATTTGGTCACTCACTAGGCTGCTTATTCTTTTCTTATGTTTTTCTTTTCAGGTAGCAGCCGAGTTTCTGTTGCTGTACGAAATCAAGGTCTGCCGAGAAATACTGTGCCCTTAGCTATAGGCAGCAGTTAAAATAAGAAACTAGGAGCATGTCTTCTATAAACAAACTTGCTAAACATTTGTAATAATAAGTTTTGCATGTTTTATATGAGTTAGTTTCCTTTTTGCCTATCTAAGTTACACATGTTAGTTTGGAAATGGCAAAGGTTTGACGGTAAACATCACAAGAGGATCAGTGTCTATTGTCTTCATGCCATCTTGGGCTATAGAGAGGTGGCTCGGGGTGGGGTGTGATACCCTAAACTTGCATTTTTTGGTTGGGTTGGATCAATTTTGAATAGAATTAACCGAACCAAAACCCAACTTAAAAGTTCTCCTTCTCCCCTATCTCTGCCACTACACCTCTCTTTTTCCCCCGGTGGAGGAGGAGGAGGAGGTCATGGGTTTAATCTTCTGTAAACCTGTCATCTTTCACATCTCCCTTCCATCTCCTATAAGTCTGTCGTCTTTCACATCTCTCTTCCATCTCTCTCGCTAAAATCCTAAAAAATCCCAACTTCTATCGTGGTTTTTACTTTTTATATCCTCTCCATGAATAAAAATAATAAATAAATAAATAATTGACCTAACCTGACCTTATATAGATCCAAAAGAAAAAACACTAGGTAGGGTCGGGTTAGTTTTTGTTCATATAAAACTGAACTCAAGTCGGGTTGGGCTGGTTTTGAAGAATATCTAACCCGATCCGACCCATTTACACTCCTAAAAGAAATATTGCCTTTTGACAACTTGCTTATAATAGGATTAACCATAGTACAACATAATGAAAAAGTTGCAAAAAGAGTCAATCTTAGGACACTGCTCATTTGGAAAATAGAAGATTGGGTTTGAGTTACATTTTCGAAAGGAGCGCTTTCTGAGCCAAATGAAGTTCAAGTTACATCTAAAGGGAGATGAACCATTCCAAATTTTAGAAAAGATCTATGATAATGCATACCAAATTGATCTTCCTAGTAAGTATCATGTGAGTGCTACATATTTAATGTTATATTATCTTTTTTGTTTCTTTCTCTTCCCTTATTTGTTTAAAATAAATTGTCACTATATTAAATAATTGTCTCTTGGGCTTGAAAACTATCCGTCGCTTTTTTTATTAATGTGATCTACACAAAGTGAAAATGGTATTTTTGGTTAATTTAATTCAATTCAATAATATTTTAAATTTTTTCTATTAGTCCAATTTAGCTAGCGCGAAGACTTAAAAATCATTTTTTAAACCTCAAAGACAAAAATGTTGGATTTTAACAACTCAATGGCCAAAAATTAAAACTCAAATTTTATGGTCTTTTTATTCCTAAACTGGAACAAAAATGTAATTTGATTTAAAAAATATATAACTAAAGATTAAAATACTAGTGTATTTCAATTTTAAGTGAGTACATTTTCAAATTAGTTCAAATGACAAAAGTCTATGAAATTTGACTTCAAAATCTATTAAAATTAAAATATTATATTATTAAAACAATAATTCTATAAAATGATAATTTTAGTCAAATCTCTATTTCAAAATTAAAAAAAAATATTCTCCAAAAACTTGTAATTGATTTGAGTTGAATTTCAATTATAAATTATTTGTTAGTAAAATAAATAATATATAATTTTAGATTAGTCATATTAAAAAAGTATTTAATTTATTCAAGGCAATATATATAAATTTCATTTTTTACATAGTTATTAAAAAAAAAAAAAAAAATTTCCTTGTTTACTAATCTCTCTCACAAAATCAATTTAAAATAACAAAAATATAAGAAACACAATTTTAATGGTGAGTTTAATTATATTTAAAAAATATGAAAATTAGTTTATTTTAAACTTAACTATATTAAAATAATTAATATAGAATATGTAAACTAATTTAAAATCTAATCAAGGATCAAATATAAAAAAATATTTCACACATTCGAATTTATATAAGCACCTTAATAGACTTGCACTCACGCCTAAAATTCCAGACTTGCGCTAAATACTTCTTCAATAGTTTCTAAGTAGATTGTATCAATCTTTTTATTTCTTTTCTCATCCACATAATACTATCCATTTTCAAATAATCAATTAAAAATTAAAAATTAGGAGTTAAAGAGTAATAATGTCTTTTTATTAAAAGCGCTGACACATGGCAGTACCTGATTCAGTCAGGTGAGGGCTGCAGATGTAGCCGAAAACAGAATCCCCGAAAATCATTACCTATATATATCAATCACTCTACAGTTCCTCCGTTTCTTCCTCTTCTTCAAATTTGTCCTCCTTCTATGGCTTCTCTTCTGCAATCTCCATTTCTCTCCACCTTCTTGCCCAACGCTTAACACTCTCTTTTTTTTCTCTCTCCTTCATAAATCTCCCTCTTCTCTGCTCCATTTCCACCTCCCTATGGCCGCCCGTCGCACCATTCCGATAATACGCCGCCTCATCTCCCCCTGCCGGAACCATTCTCGCCTCTCCAATGCCCGATCTCTCACCTACATGCCTAGGCCCGGCGACGGAGATCTGCGCCCGGTCACTCTCATTCCCGGAGACGGAATCGGTCCGCTGGTGACTAACGCGGTGGAGCAAGTGATGGAGGCGATGCACGCTCCCGTCTACTTCGAGCGCTACGATGTCCATGGCTATATGAAGGAGGTTCCTAGAGAGGTAATGGAGTCTATTTTGAAGAATAAAGTGTGTTTGAAAGGCGGTCTAATGACTCCGATGGGCGGCGGTGTTAGTTCACTCAATGTTCAACTCAGGAAGGAGCTCGATTTGTATGCCTCGCTTGTTAATTGTTTCAATTTCCCTGGATTGCCTACGCGTCATGAGAATGTTGATATCGTCGTCATTAGGGAGAATACGGAGGGTGAGTACTCTGGACTCGAGCATGAGGTCGTTCCTGGGGTCGTCGAAAGCCTCAAGGTAATATATATAATTGTTAATTTCTGGTGATCGTCTGATTCTTTTTGGATGGACGTCCTGTTTCGAGTGGAGCTGATTTGTGACCGTCCCTAATTTTTGTTTTATGCCTCTATTTCTCATTCTCTGATTAATTGAAGTTTTCTCTGCTTCATTTCTAAACACCATGGACTTATACACCTCGTTCTTGGGATGAAGCAATGAAACAAATCCTGCATTGCATTAACATTAATTTCAATCTATCTTTAGGTTATTTGCAGGATAGAAATAGAATCAATTGGAGATATCAATAAATTTTTTTTCAGAATTTGTGAATGGGTTGTCATATTAGACTCAACCTATATGAAATCCAAAATTCCTGTATACTGATATAATCCAAGCAGCATACATGCTGTTATATGATCTCTTCTGTTGAATGGATCATACTCTGAATTTGTCAAATATATTTCCTCTTTTCCTCATTTCAATGCAGTAACCTGAAATATAGACTGAATTACTGTAGGTGATCTCAAAGTTCTCATCGGAACGCATTGCCAAATATGCATTTGAGTATGCTTATCTGAACAATAGAAAGAAAGTGACGGCAGTGCACAAAGCGAACATAATGAAACTTGCAGATGGTTTGTTTTTGGAGTCTTGCAGGGAAGTGGCAACCCAATACCCAAGTATCCAATACAATGAGGTTATTGTTGACAACTGTTGCATGCAGCTTGTTTCAAAACCTGAGCAATTTGACGTGATGGTATGTAGCTTCCTAAGTTTATATTTGTTCCATTTAGTGGTACTTTTTTTTCTTTTTTTCTTTAGTTGTTTTGGAACTCTAGAGTCTTAGACAAACTGTATATAACAGCTTTCTGGTCCCTGGAAAATGCTTCTTCCTCCTCTGGAAACTTAAATCAACTGTGCCTAGAGATTATTGAGCACGAATTTAAATGGCATTTGTAGTTCATTCCTTGATATGCTAGGCAAGTCCTGAAATGCAGAATTTGTTCCCATTGTATCCCGTGTTTTCATGAAATAGGCCCTCACTTCTCTTGCACTTTTGTTGATTGATTTATATGGTGTACATTTTGGTCTTAATTTCCAAGGAAACTTGAATCAAAATTTTGTAGGACAATTATTGGGGATATGTTAGGATACCACCGACCAGTAACACACCCAAGAACATTGAATATGAAAATATATGAAAATATACTAAAATATTATAAAAATAGTAACAAGATAACACTCTCAACACATTCTAAAGGGCTGAGCATTCCTCTCCCAAGAGCCTATGCTCATTCCAAATTCTTCATATTTTTTCCTCTCAGCCCACTTGCCCTCTATTTGTAACTAAAAGCTCTAACAAACTTACTATCTAATTGTTAATATGCCCCTTACACTACTCCCCCCTTGAAAACACACCTTTTCCTCGAGGTGTGGGTTGGATAACCTATTACAAGCCTTATACCAAACATCAAAATTATCCGGTGATCTTTTGTTTCCGTACTGAAAACTTAGAACCCAAATCAGCAGCCGTATCTTCAGCCTTGAAAGAAATTGGGATTCAATTTCTTCCCTTGGACTCAGCCCAATAAACAACCCATGACTTCACATTCTTCTTTCTTCATTTCCACCGGCGTTGTTCTCTTCTAAGGGGTTAGGCCCATTATCAATTTGCTGTCCAAAATAACACAACACTCTTCTCTTAAGTAATCTCCACTTCCCATATAACAGATAATGAATATAACAACCCCTTTTAACTCTAATTGGCCCAAACAAAAAACACTTCAAACGTTGGGCCCATGAATCGTTGTCTTCCTCAAAAGTAGCAATTGGCTTCCCGTCATCCCCGTCGCTGACCAAACCCAAATTCTTGTTCCTAATATAATACCCCATTCTTGGAAAGCCAAGGTCCCTATGGTTACTCTGACGATACTTCACTTGACCATATCCGGTCAGAACTCTCCACCAGTTCCACTCCGGAATGTCAACAACCGGTTTTGATAAGGTTATTAGGAAACTTAAGCATCTTGGAGAATCACACCCCATAAGCCAGTTATTGAGGTGGGAGAGCCAAGCCACTTAAATACCAATTGGTCATCCCATTGTAACTCATGTGGGACAAAGGTACCCATACTACCTTGGTTCTTAATAGAATACTAGTTGTCCCACAAATTTCTATTGATTAAGGTTATAGTGAAAAGTTTAGAATTATGGAAAATTATAACCCTCTGAAATGATTAGCAATGGCATTTGAATAGAAACCCAAATTCTTGGTGGGTTACTTGTGTAAGCTAGTTTGGATCAGTTTTTCTGTTGTGTAATATAAGTTCGAATCGAAATGGAAGGTCATACGTGTTAAATTAAAATATTAATCATACCTTAACTCTTAAACATTTTATTAGTCTATACAAATATATTGAAAGTATATATTAGTTCTCCAAAATATTATTTAGAGAATGTAAATATTTCAAAAGGGATTTAGAAATATCATAGCTTTTAACAATTCTTGAGCTCCAAATTTCTTTTTACCCAAATTTTTTCAACAATATAGTGGGTCATGTATAGTTGTATGAGTAACTACCATAGGAACCTTGTGGTCAATAAGGACTAATGTAAATAATACCAAACTTAGGAGAATGAATTCAAGTTATATTATTATGGTGATCCGCTAACTTAAATTTATCTCAAGACAGTAAATGTAGTACATTAAGACAATCATCCCATGAAATTAGTTAGAATGTGTTAGGAACAAGGTATTATGGGCTACTTTTGTCTCATATCAGTTAGGATGGGATGATCAATGTGATATTTAAGTGGTTTGGTTCTCTCACCTTAATAATTGGTTTTTGGGGCATCGTTCTCCAAGATGCTTAAGCATCACATTAGTCGTCCCATTCTAACCGATGTGGGATAAAGATAGCTCATAATACCTTGCTTCTTAATAGAGTGCTTGTTGAAAAAGAAAAAAGAAAAGAAAAATTGTGTAGGAGTTTCAATTCATCTTTGCTTTGTTTTCCCCACTCAGATTTTGTTAGTTCCTCTCTCCTCTCGAATGTTGTTCTATTTTCTTGATGCTTTATATTTTTGCTTATTCTTTTCTTACCCAAGGCCTTTTTATGTTCAAATTTTGCCAACACAATGCCTTTTGATTCTTTGGATCAGGTGACTCCCAACCTTTATGGCAATCTAGTGGCAAACACTGCAGCTGGTATTGCCGGAGGCACTGGTCTCATGCCAGGAGGTATAATTTATATTCCATGTCTTTTGATTCCATGCATTTCATGTGCTTCGAACCCAAATTCAAATTGGTTCCGTATGAATTTAAAAGAAGAGAAAAAACATCAAATTGAAACCAAATAGTACCTCAAACTACATAGACAAGGTATTCTAACTTATTATATACACATTCCCATAGGCAAAATTGTATCAACACTGCACCTCCAGAGATAATTTCGTTCCCTGGTTTGCCTTTGATGGTGTGATCTGAGGGCGTTGGTATTTGGTCAACCGATTATTGTTTAATTAGATATATATATAAATATAAATACAGGGAACGTGGGGTATGATTATGCGATATTTGAACAAGGAGCTTCAGCAGGGAATGTGGGGAATGAGAAAATAGTGGAAGGGAAGAAGGCAAACCCAGTTGCTTTGTTGCTTTCATCGGCCATGATGCTGAGGCATCTTCAATTTCCTTCTTTCGCTGATAGACTTGAGAGTGCTGTCAAACGTGTGATCATGGAGGACAAGTGCAGGACTAAGGATCTTGGTGGAGATTCCACTACTCAAGACGTTGTTGATGCTGTCATTTCCTTTTTGGACTGACTTTGCTACGGTCACTCACAAACCTTTTTCCAAACTTTCTTTTACCCTCCCACCTCCCAGCTTCTATTCTATTTATTTCATTCATTTAATTTAACTGTCATTTTTTTAAACAAAGGAAACGGGGAAATCTTTGTCAAATAATGGAGGTATTGGTTAATTGAAGTTTAAGGGTGATATCAGTTCTTTTAAGTTTCCCCTCCAATTTTCGTTATTTGTCCAGGAAATTGTAATATTATTTTGGAAAGTTGTGATATGGGTTGGTTGAATTGAATGGTATCATTTTTACATTGGATATATTTTAAGAAATAGATAGAGAAAAATGAATCTGTAGTGTGAAATGTGAATGTTTTGCTTGGTTTCCTTTTTTTTTTTTTTTTTCCTTCCTCATTTTAGAATGTTTTATTTATTAGTTCACTATTCTTAAACATAAGTTTTTTTTTTTATTTGAACAAAAAAAAAGGAAAAGAAAAAATTTCTAAATCCTACAACATTGGATTAAATAAATGCCTATAGGTTATTTGAACAAAACGGAACTACAACTCATCAGTCACCAAAACTTCACCTCTACTACTTTTCTAATGTTGAAAGTTCAATCACTCATTAAACTTTTGTTGGATTGAATGACACACATTAATGTTATTTGTTCTGGAATAGTTTTCTTCAATTCTTTTAGGATATACCTTAATTTGAGTAAAGATCTTTTTTCTCAATTCAATTTACATGCTTTAAATGAAATATTCAACCAACATTAGTCATCAGATAACTCGCACTTTGTATCACTTCTAAACTTCTATTGGAGCTCGGCCATGAGGTATGATAATTTCGATTCTGGTTCTAAGATTTGTTATAATATTTTGTATGCTGTGGGTGTGTGTAAACTCCATGTTTAGTTGGTAGTAAATGTAGAGTGCTTTCATTAATAATAGAAAATGAAAATGATAGGAAATGTTAGTTTGGGAGTAAATTTTCTATATAACGGAATTTAAGAATTACATGAAGATAAAACAATATTGACTAATCATGTGAATAATCGAACGACTACAAGAAAAAACGCACAAGGGCAGCATATATAGAAGAGGTATAGAAATTAATTACTAATACTCTAATCAGATGAGACCTTTTCCAGCATCAAAGACCCTAAACCAACAGATAAACAAACAAGACACAAAAATTATGCTACTGAAATATAAGTTCACAGTTCATATACCACCATTCTAGATCCATAGGTTGCACAAATAGTTTCTACAGTATGCTGTTCCCCCTTTGTCAAATATTTACACTTTCATATTCTGCAATTAGCAGCTGAAAGGAAATGAGAAGAATCATATCAGTAGTTACCACACAGGTGCTAAACACAGCAAGTATATGGAATTGGGAGAAAAAATTGAACAGTGAATATTTGGAGTTTCAAGCCGAAATGCTTTAGGTAGGCTATCAATATGGCTATGTGGATGATAGTTTGTTAGGAATCTAACAATTAAGCAAGAAGTTAAACTCTAACAGGAATTTCTAGACGAGCAGTGCTCTGATGAATTTAGTTAGATACTGCCTGAGTCAATACAACTTCATAACAAGAACATAACAGAAAGATAGAACCAGAACTTTGCAGAAGGCTAGAAATCCTCTCCCTATGCTAAGCTTGATCACCTCCAATTGCCTCCCTCACTGAACGATCCCAAACCCCCTACCTAAACCCCTCAACTCACAATGGTCCCCCCCCCCCCCCCCCCCC
>QLSR01000360.1:296974-329811 GCA_031780015.1 Citrullus colocynthis
GGCCCCCCCCCCCCCCCATCATACAAAATTCCCTCCATAACAAACTAACAATCTGTGTAATTCCTCTCTTGCCCCTCTGCTTATATGTATGTATAATTGGACGTCTCACAATACCCCCGCTCTCCAAATTCACCTTGTCCTCAAGGTGAAGGTGTGGAAATTGCTTCTGCAATCCATCGACTATCTCCCATGTAGCTTCACTCTCCGTTGACGTTCCCATTTCACGAGCCATTCCTCCTTGTACATGTCATTGTTCCACCTGTCCCAACACTGTCTCAAGCCACATTTGTAACTCAAAGTTATCGGATAAATTAGGAGGTTGATCTTATATTGTCTCAAGGTGCCCACGCATTTCTTTAACTAGGATACATGGAAAACATTGTGAATCGTGGCCTCTCTTGGTAAGTCCAATTTGTAAGCCATTGCTCCCACTCTCTCCAGTACCTTATAAGGTCCATAAAATCGACGACGTTGATCAGCAAACTTCTTCATTCTATTTCAGGCTAAAGCCAAATGTTCCTTTAGCTACCAACGTTTTGTCTCTATCCATCAATGGATGTTCCAATGTGTCATTTGTTGTTTTGTGATCGCCATATGACACCAAAGGAGGAGGGGGTCGTCCATACAGCACCGAATAAGGAGTAGCATTTATCAAGATGTGAAATGTCGTATTATACAAATATTCTGCCTAAGGAATCCAGCTATACCACTGTTTTGGTTGTTCATTACAAAAGCATCGTAAATAAGTCTCTACACGCCTATTAACTTTTCCCATTTGGCCATCCGTTTGCGGATGGAATACAAAACTCCTCTTCAAAGTTGTGCCATGTATGGCGAAAAGCTCAATCCAAAAACTACTGACAGAGATTTTATCTCTATTCGAAACTATGGATCTTGGGAATCCATGTAGTCATATAACTTCACAAATGAATACTTCTTGCCACCTTCATAGCTGAAAACAGATGACTTAAGGGAATGAAATTACTATACTTACTGAGATGATCCACCATGACCACTAAGGTATCAAATCTATGGGATTTAGGTAAACCTTCCACAAAATCCATAAATAGGTCATCCCATACTCAATCAGGAATTGGAAGAGGTTGTAATAACCGAGCTGGAATTACTGATTTGTACTTGTTTCTCTGACAAATAATGCATTCTGCCACATGCTTCTTCACGTCTTCCTTCATTCCCTTCCAAATAATTCTTCGGACAACCGCTTATAAGTTCTTAAGAACCTTGAATGACCTCCTAACACCGAGTCATGGAGGGTAGTTAAAAGAGCAAAGATGAATCTAGAATTACAGGACATAACTAACCTTCCTTTATATAGTAAAATTCCTTGTTCCAACGAAAATGTGGCCACACTGATCGAATCTGCCTTCAGCTTTTGCACTATGGCTTGTAATTCTTCATTGCCATTTACTTCCTGTTGTACTTGTTCCACATCAATTAAAGCAGGGCAACTATTGTCATTAATTCTGCGTTGGCCGCATTCTGGATAAAGCATCAACAGCCTTATTGTTCAACCTCGAGTGATCTTTAAGTCGTACCTCAGAAGTTTCAATAGCCAACGCTGAAACTGAGGTTGGACCTCTCGCTGTTCTAGAAGGAATTTTAAAGCCTTATGATCAGAAATCACAGTGAATTTCCTTCCCAATAGATAGTGTCTCCACTTTTGAACAGATAGGACAATGGCCACAAGTTCACGTTCATAAATCGATTTTCCTTGTGCTCTTGCTGACAACACTTGGCTAAAATAGGCTATGGGTTGTCGATCTTGCATCAACACCACTCCTAATTCCACTCCAGATGCATCTGTTACAATTACAAACGACTAATTGAAATTTGGTAGAGAAAGCACAGGGAGGGTAATGATTGCTTGCTTGAGCACCTTGAAAGCCTCTACTGCTGCCGCTATCCATCTAAAACTATCCTTATGGAGGAGTTGAGTTAATGGTCCGGCCAATGTTCCATAATCTTTCACAAACCGGTGATAATACCCAATTAATCCCAGGAATCCTCTTAGCTCAGTCACATTATTCGATATCGGCCAATTAACCGTAGCTTTGATTTTGTCCCCATCTACTTCCACTCCATGTTTTGACACCCAATGACCTAAATGATTGATTCGGGATTGAGCAAAGACACATTTCTTTTCATTGGCAAATAATTGTTTATCTTGCAAAACATTCAAAACCATAGCTAAGTGTTTAGCATGTGTCTTCATTAGAAAACCAACACGCACCTGCGAAGGAGGGGTTGAAAGACTTGATTCATTAAAGATTGAAAAGGTGTCGGTGCATTTGTGAGGCTGAATGGCATAACCAGAAATTCATAGTGCCCCTCGTGAGTTCTAAAAGCAGTCTTCTCAATATCGGACTCATTCATTCATATTTGATGGTACCCCGATCGTAGATCAAGTCTCTTCAATTATTGGTATCGGAAATTTGTCCAAAATTGTGGCTTGATTCAACCTCCTATAATCCACACAAAAACGCCATCCCTCATCCTTCTTCTTCACCAGGAGCACAGGACTCGAGTATGGACTGCAATTGGGTCTGATGATTCTTGCCGTCATCATCTCATTAACTAACTTCTCAATTTCGTACTTTTGAGTATGACTGCATTTATATGGCCTCATATCCACGGGCGCTACATCTATTGTCATATTAATTCTATGATCTACCGCTCGTTTTGGAGTAAGAGTTGTTGGTTTTGCAAATACACCCTTAAACTCTTCTAAAATTTCTTGAATTGGAATGGGCATTTCTTCCATCTCATTTCGTACTTGAATAGGATCCCCCACTAGTTTGGCTTCCATGTGTTGGAACTCAATGAGAAAGCCACAATCATCGTCTTCCCAAGTATAAGTTAAAGTTTTCAGGATTACCTCTGCGGTGGTCAATGATGGATCTCCTTTCAGTGTAATCCTCTATTGTCCCGTCACAAACGTCATTGTCAACGTCGGCCAATGTACTTCCATGTAGCCCATGTTACAAAACCAAACTAATCCCAGAATCACATCGACCCATCCCAACTCCAAAGGCAAGAAGACTTCAGTTACTGTAAGTTCTGGCAAAACAACCACCATTGCTTTACAAATTCCCCTCCTCTTGAGGGCTACCCTGTTTCCAACTACTACTCCATAATAGGAAGTTTTCGATAAGGGTAATTGTAATTCCTCCACTAATCATTGGTGAATGAAACTATGTGTGGCGCCACAGTCCACCATTACTACGACTTCTTTACTGGCTACATGTCCCTTTAATTTCATCGTTCCCTTTGCTGAAAATCCAAGGATCGATCTCAAAGCGATTTCCACATTATCAGCCACCTCCGTTACTTTTATCTCAAGGGCTTCTTCGGTCGAGACTTCGACTTTCGATTCTTCCTCTTCTTCTTCGTGAACTACCAATAGATTCAATTCTCTTTTCTCCTCTGCTTTGCACTTGTGGCCATCGTCACAATGGAAACAAAGGTTCTTATCGCGTTTTTCCTTAGCTTTCACATCCATAAGATGCCGATATGGAGCTTCCCTTTTAGTCGTTTCCCCTTTATTGGGGATTCAAACGTTTTTTAGGGTTACCTACATTTGATTCTTCTTTTGACTTTTTATTGACGCCCCTTGTTGGGCCATTCCGCAATCTAAACCAATTCCTCCATAGCCATCTTCAGGGCTACATTACGATTGCTGACAGCTTGGGCCTCTTTCATACACTCATCTAAGCCCACAGGATGTCTACTTGTGACCTCCACCTTAATCTCCAGTGAGAGTCCATTTAAGAAGGCTTCTTCCCATGCATCTTCAGCCGTGTTCAGCAGAGGAGCAGAATACGTTTCAAACTTCTTGAGTTATTCTTCATATGTTCCATCCTGTTGAATTCTCAGAAGCCGAGATAGTAGCATACCTTCTTGCGTTGGTCGGAAACGACAGAATAACCTCTCTTTCAATGCCTCCCAGGTCAGAATCAGCCACCAATCATGCATCCAACGGAACCAGTCCACCACGTCGGGTGCAAAAGCTATGATCGCCACCTTGATCTTCTCCAAATCCGCTAATTCATGAATTTCGAAATAATGTTCGGCATGGTATATCCACAAATTAGGATTCTCACCAAAAAAATATTGGCATCTCTAATCTTTTGTACTTGCTTCGATCAACTCCTCTCGATCAACCGTGAGAGCTTTCTCCTTCATTGACTTCCTTTTCCTTCGTATTTTTCTGCATTCCGGAATTCGCAATCAATCCCTCCTTATTCGTCCATTCATCAGATTCTAAACATTTGCTGCTACAATATCGATCGTTTTGCTCATTTCGATCATCCATTCCTTCAATTCAAGAATTGCTATCGCATTATTTTCAATCTTCTCCTCCATCTCCTTAGTATCACTCCTTGTTCTTCTCAGTGTGTCATATGACTCTGATACCGAAATTGTTAGGAATCTAACAATCAAGCAAGAAGTTAAACTCTAATAGGAATTCCCAGACAAGAGCAATGCTCTGATGAATTTATTTATATACTGCCTGAGTCAACACAACTTCATAACAAGAAGAAAATAACAGAAAGTACCAGCACTTTGTAGAGGGCTGGAAATCCTCTCCCTCAAGCTAAGCTTGATATTCACCTCCAATTGCCTCCCTCACTCAACGATCTCAAACCCCTACTTAAACCCCTCAGCTTACAATGGTCCCCCCCATCATACAAAATTCCCTCCATAACTAGCTAACAATTGTTGTAATTCCTCTCCTGCTCCTCCGCTTATATGTATGTAAAATTGGGAATCTCACAGAGTTTGTGTTGAAAGAAATGAAACTAAGCGCAGTATATTAGTAATTCAGATAGTTAGTGTGCAAAAGATGATAGTTACTGGATATCATACTAATTCAGATACTCACTGCAATAGACAAATTGGTTGAGATCTAGAGTCACCCTGCCTTGTTTTGCTGTATCAAAGGAATTAAACAAATTCCTGCAACCAATCAGAGAAAATTTTAAAAAATAAAATAAACTTCAAATGATCAAAAAACAATGTTAGATTTCTACCTACTGGGGAAGTACTAGAAAAGTTCAAAACACAAGTAGAACTCGATTACTAAAAAAAAACTTTTAGGATACCAAATCCTAGGTAAGTGGTTACTGTGAATTGAACACATTCCTTTTAAGAAAACTCGTTTACTAAAACTTAGGAATTAAAGTTAATTACAAATTTAGTTTCTAAACTTTCAAGTTTGTATCTAGTAGATCTTGATTTAAAAAAAAAAAAATAATTATAATATCTTTAAAATTTCAATTTTGTGTCTAACAGGTCCTCTAACTTTAAGAATGTAGAATAGGTTCCTAAACTTTTAATTCTATCATATGAAAGAAAATTATATACACATAGCTTCTAGGGCTAGGAGTAGATGAATTGGAAAAAGGGGAGCCCCTTCCAAGCAATCAACCAAAACGAGGGAAAAACAAAAAAAAAAAAAAACAGAAAGACAAAGAGAGAAAGATTTCGTCAGAAGACAAAAGAATCATTTTCCTTTCGTAAATGCATAAAATTGATTCCAAAAGAACCTACGCAGCTGATTGAACAAATATACAGAGAGATATGAAATCGTCTAGCCGAAATCTCCCATTCTTCTTTTGATCAAAGCTCTGCAAATATGTTAGAAATATAATAGAAGTTCAGATCCCCAAACAGTTACAGGGAATAGATACCCATTCATCATACTCACAGTAAATATGTCCTGCATAACTAAATATCTTGAAAAGACAGGTTCTACTTTCAAGTTTCAAAGCAGCAAACCAAACCAATCACATTCACAAAGCATTATGGAGATGGATGAAAAAGAACGGTGAGGCAGATTTCCTTTTACCAAAAGATAATTAAAGGGATGAGGGGTACCACAACCAAAAAGAGAAAATGGAGAGAGTTGGAAAAAGGGCTCTCTAATGGATGATTACAAAAGAAGAATGGTTTATGTTGAATACTAAAGGGGAGGTGGACACTCCTCAGCAGATTGCTTGTTAACACTTCGCTTATGAATGTATGTATCTTCATGCGTCAAGTTTCTGTCAGGATTCTTATAATTCAATGCCCAATACACCCAACTATTATTACTATTATTACTATTATTATTATTATTATTTTGTAAGAAACCTTTTACTAATTCTAATTGTTGACATGGGAAATCATCCAGAATTAATGACTCTGAAGTAAGTAGTCAAGGACTGCTGATGAAGATTTAAAGATAGTTCTAACCATGAAGTTCATTAGCTTGATCACTCCCACTAAACTAATCTTTAAACTTTTAAACAAGTTTTTAACACATAGAACTGGACCACGATATTTGCCAAGACTACTGAATTTTTTTATTTCAATTTTCATTGGTGAGATGAAAATATCGTTTACCTCGCAGACAGTATAAAAAGCCGGAGAGTCCAGCGTGAACCCAATTTTAACCAATGCCTGAAAGGATATTTCAGCAGGTAAAAAATTTTAGATGCAAATGCAATGTGAATATTATTCTTACCAAATTGATCCTGATAAAAATATAGAAGTTAATACTTAAAACCAAGTATACACCTCGTATACATCATCTGGGACTAGATAACCACGACCTCTGTATCAACAAACAAAGAGAAGACGTGTTTAGATCCATCAAGATATAAACTAAACGTTCCAAGTTCGATTCAGCTGCAACTAGGAGTTCTGGCTAATTAGTAGAGCAGAAGCTGCCTCTGCCCCAATTAATGGTTTCAAATTATTTGTATATATCTCCATGCAATTTACAACAAAAGCTTCTAATAAAATGTCTTATGTAAAGCAAGATAGGGTTAATGTAGTCATCAAAATTATCGAGAGAAAATTTCAAATCACCTTTCCAAGTCAGAGAAGGCTTGCTGAAGCTGAAACAGAAATTAAAAAGTAATCAGAAGATGGAAGGAAAAGCAGATTCTCCAATTAAATTGATTTTTGAAATTCACTAAAGATAAACTGAATATAATTTCAAGAATAACAAAATATGGAAAGATAATCCAAAATACAAACCTTAAGGAGGAACTTGTTGAGAGCTACAAACTCTGAGAAATGCATTACAACATCCGAGAGAACATCAAATTTTTGGAGACGAGGCATAGATTACAAAACTAATGAAAATCAATGCCGCTTCTCAAACGTAAACAAAAGGCCTAGGTTTAAATATTCCTGTTACTTACCTTCAAAGCTCATAGTTCCATTTCTATCAAAATCATACATTCTAACAAGAAATAAAAATTTAAAAAAAATAAATCAGTAGAAAATTTTTTATATAGATCATAAGAAGAGGAGATTACGAAAACCTGATCATTTGCTGCACAATTGAGTGGGGAAAGTTGAGGTTTCCAACAGCCAGAGCATTCTGATGATGGAGGAAAGTAGAAAATTTTGTTAACGATTGGGACCTTGAGACAAAAACAATAAAAGGTATGAAGAAGAAGATTAACCTGAAGCTGAGGAGCTGTGATGCTTCCAGATTTCTCCGAAGCGACTCGATTAAACCACTCCTTCAGAATCCCCGTATTCTCCATTCACAGTCAAACTGTTTGATTATCGGGATTTTGTTCTTCACGAAAGGGATTGAATTTTACACCCGAGAAATGGGAAACCCATACAACATAATTTTTTCCTCTTTACAAAATAGACATTAGTTTTGCCCCGAAATTGAGGGCGGTTTTGGGGAGTTGAGTTTATATGTCTGTAAGTTTATTTTGTTTTTGGTGTTTAGGGTGTTAGAGTTTATATGTATGCACATTTAATGTTTTTCTTTTAACATAAATAATCAATTTCTATGATGATTATTTTTATTTAGAAAATTTCTTAATAATTCTACATGTATATATTTTTAATTTTTCTCAAAGGTGTTTTTACGTACAAGTTTGTTTGACTTTTTATATAAAAAAATGATTTTATTAATGTTAAATTACTATAAAGAACGAAAATAAAATATTATTAGCTAATTAAAAAATAAAAAATTTAACATTTTGAAGGAATTTATGTATTTTTATGTTAACAAATATATTTTTATTGACAATTCTGTGCGTTAACTTAAATATAAATATTTATTGATGTTTTATATGTATGTTTAAATTAATAATTCTTTTTAAGCTTTAAATTAATATTTTATTGACAGTTTTACAAAAAACTCATGTGTCGACATAGCCCTTTGTAATAGTCATAATTTAAAATAATAGTTGTCGGAATTGGTGGAGTGGCCACCATCGGAAGGTTACCGGAGTTGGCCATCAATAGTGGTGGTTGAATGTTGTTTGAGTTGGCTATAGGCGGTGTTTGCTGAAGTTGGTCGTCGGAGGTGGTTGTTGGATTTGGCAGTTGGAGGTGGCGGCGGAGTTGGTCGTCAGAGGTGGTCGCTGGAGTTGGCCGCCAAAGGTGGTCACCGGAGGTGGGGGAGTTGAGCAACGAGACATTAGTGGTGATGAGGGCTGCACTGTTGGTGGATATGGTATAAAATGTCAGTGACATATGAAATTGATCTCCAAAACAATGAGTTGAGTTGGCATATGAACTCAACTCATCTCATTTTCTCACCCTTGAGAAAATTAGCGTTTTAGTGTCTAATTTTTAAGAATAGGTTTTTTCTTTTTTCTTTTAATTTATATTTTTATATTTTATTTTTTTAATTTATTATTATTATTATTATTATTATTATTATTATTATTATTTGAAAAATTTAGGAATAGGCTTAATTCTAACTCTAAGTTTCAATTTGGTCAATCGTGTCCAATTTTTTTAAAATAGATTGGTCCCTAATGCAGTAATTAGACTTTATATTATTTTGAAATATTTAAATTAAAAATAATAAATATATTTCTCTCCTTCCCTCCCTCCCTCTTCTCTCTCTCCCTCTCTTCCTTCTTCCAAAAGTGAGAGATAGTTTCTTCCCCTTTTTCTAATAAAATATTTTAATTTCTCCTTTTTCTTTATTCCTAATTTAGGAATAATTTCAACAATGATGTAGTCTTTTTTAACGTGGGGGGGGGGGGGGGGGGGGGGGGGGGGGGGGGGGGGGGGGGGGGGGGGGGGGGGGGGGGGGGGGGGGGGGGGGGGGGGGGGGGGGGGGGGGGGGGGGGGGGGGGGGGGGGGGGGGGGGGGGGGGGGGGGGGGGGGGGGGGGGGGGGGGGGGGGGGGGGGGGGGGGGGGGGGGGGGGGGGGGGGGGGGGGGGGGGGGGGGGGGGGGGGGGGGGGGGGGGGGGGGGGGGGGGGGGGGGGGGGGGGGGGGGGGGGGGGGGGGGGGGGGGGGGGGGGGGGGGGGGGGGGGGGGGGGGGGGGGGGGGGGGGGGGGGGGGGGGGGGGGGGGGGGGGGGGGGGGGGGGGGGGGGGGGGGGGGGGGGGGGGGGGGGGGGGGGGGGGGGGGGGGGGGGGGGGGGGGGGGGGGGGGGGGGGGGGGGGGGGGGGGGGGGGGGGGGGGGGGGGGGGGGGGGGGGGGGGGGGGGGGGGGGGGGGGGGGGGGGGGGGGGGGGGGGGGGGGGGGGGGGGGGGGGGGGGGGGGGGGGGGGGGGGGGGGGGGGGGGGGGGGGGGGGGGGGGGGGGGGGGGGGGGGGGGGGGGGGGGGGGGGGGGGGGGGGGGGGGGGGGGGGGGGGGGGGGGGGGGGGGGGGGGGGGGGGGGGGGGGGGGGGGGGGGGGGGGGGGGGGGGGGGGGGGGGGGGGGGGGGGGGGGGGNCTTCATCCATTAGATAGACGACCAAATGTACAAGACTTGTGTACATGGTACAGGAGCCGGGACAAACTCGCGTGCCTTGTATGAAAGTTTATTTATTTATTCATTTATTTTTAGTGTTGCTTAAGAAGTGGAGTTTATGTTATTTATAAAACATTAAAACATGTAACTTTACACATAATATGAAAAAATGATTAATAAAATTACATTATCAATATGACGATGCTCTCTTCTCTCACGTTGGCCATGCCGAGGTACAAGCATTTCAAAGTGTTGTTGATGATGAATTGCGTCATCAATATTATGTTGGGCGACAAAAAAGACTGGAATTCATTGTGCATGTAATATTCTTATTGATGATAAGAACTCGATGTGATGTCTATTTGAACTCCTGTAAAGTACCCAGGAGAAGTTGGAATCGGATCGTTAATTAAGTTCTTGGTCAATGTGTTGCTTTAGAATATCTTAGGTTTGTTGTTATTGTTCTATCAATGTCAGAAACATTAAGTCTTTGTGTATGCATTTGTTAAATGATACATTCTACATTTTGTTGGCTTTTTGGCCCTTAATCTCAAATTAATTAATTAATGTTTGAGTGATTCAAATTTTGTTGAAATCATTGTTCTCAGCTGTACACAACAGATACTTTAAAATACTAAAATTGTTTGTGAATGAAAGCAAGTTTGTTATCATCAGAACATTAATTAATTAATTAATTTAAAATTAAGGGTCAAAAAGCCAATAATCTCCCCTTTTCTTTAATGACAAACTACTCAAGAAAAATGAATTCCTAAGTTGTGTGTGATATAAAATATGAACTTGAACCACAATCAACACACACATAATTTCAATTCACTTGAAAAAAATGAATATGTTCAATAACAACATGCTTTCATTTTTTATTACCTCTCTCCCTTTTGGAATCAATCAAGAAAAGGCAATTAAGAAAAATAAACAATAACATGAAAGTTTCTCCTTAAAAAACATGAACACATAATTTTGCTTTTCTCTTCTCTTATCAACATGCCTTTTAAGAAACAAATCATAACAAATAATATTGTATATTCAAGAGGCATCACAAGTATCAATCAAGCTCAAGCTAATTTTATTTAAAAACCAATTCCACAAATTTCTAAAAAAAAATCCAATCAATTTTAATCAAAAGATGAACAACATATGTGATAGGACCTGAAATCTGTTATCTCAGTACCTCTAATCTTGCCCGTTTATGATATTTAATGTACTTAAATGTCTATAGTTGTAGGATATTGAGCATGTGAAGCCATGCGGGATGGTTTAGATGCATTTCGAGCTTAAACAAGGGAGTTAGCAAGCAAAACGTGGCAAATGTACAAGGAGGTTAGCGTTGCGCTTTTTCTAGAAGGAAAGTGTTGGGTGAATATGAAGACAACACCATAGTGCTACAAAGTTTGACGGAACCGAAGGCGGAACACGTGCGTGAGGAAAAAGTGTATAGCGTTGAGTCGCTAGTTATATAAATAAAATTTAGGGTTTTTTCGTGGGAGGGGATCAATTTTCCGACCTATCTTCGGCCTTAGCCGATTTTCTTCCATTTTCTACCTCTCCACTTGTATTTTCCTTCATTTTTTCCCATGTAATCGATAGAGGCATGTTGGGTTTTGTCTTCTCCATCTCCATAGAAAAGTAAGATCTAGTTTTCCAATTTTAGAGGATTTGGAGTAATGAAATTTTGGGAGATTTATTATTAATGTAACTTTTACGTCTTGCTTATGAGTTTCTTCCTATCCTTTATCAATTTACTATTGTATTTTCTCATGAATTCCTGACAAGCTACTTGAGAATGTATGATTGAATGCTTAAGATTATCATGCAATATGTGATATGAAATTGTAAGGTGATCTATAGAAGCAATAGGTTAGATAGACTTGTGATTTGTGGTGCACAATGAAGAGTATTGATCTATTAACCCAGGGGAAACAATATTTTCCACCTATCTAAAAAAAGAGAGAGATAAGTAAGAACAAAAGAAAAAGGAAAGCAATAAAAGAAAAATAAAAAATAAAAAAAAAAGAGAGAAAGAATAAGGAGAGGTGTGCTCTGCTTTTTTGAGGATGTGAGTAGCCAGGGGTGGTAAAGCAACTCATGATTTCTTTTTCCCTGAAAGCATTTATGAGAAATCAGCAGGCTTAGGCACTTTTAAAGAATTTTGACGCATAGTTGGATGTTACTCATGTAACCCATGTGGGCAAGCTAAAATGAAAGCAATCTTTCCAAATAAGGTTTCCTCTCCATTTGCTTAGAAAAAAAAAAGAAAAAGATAAAAGAATTGAGGTTGGTTTTCCTTATGGCATGTTTTTGCTACTTTGGATTTAGGAAGTTTGGTTTTTTATGTTACAAGCCAGCGTAGAGGGAAAACGAATTGAGGGCTCTATAAATCTATTCTGGTCTTTGCTTAGGCTTAAGTAAAAAAGTGTTGAACTCTTTTATGCATGTATAGGTTTGAAGAAGCTTTCTTAAAATTACCTCAATTGATTGATTTCTTTTTGGATTACATTGTTGATTGCAAGCATGATCTTGATAGACTGTTACTGTAAACCCTACTTTCATTTGTAACAGCTAAACATAAGTACGTAGTATCACTGTGAACTTGTTTACTTATTCTCCCTCTTGTAGATCGAAGGAGAAAGTGGAGGAAGTCGGAAGTAATTTTTGGTAAGTGAATTTTAAATCATTACGAGGTAAATCGAGTTAAAGAGTTACTTTCTTTATTTAAAAAATAAAAATAAAAATAAATTAAAATAGAAAAAAAATGAATTTTAGAAATAGAAGAAAAAGAAAGAAGAAAAGAAAAAGAAAAAAAAGAAAAAAAATAAAAAAAAGAAAAAAAAAAAGAAAAGAAAATGAAAATGTTTGATAGTTGGAAGTAAGTCTGCAGCCTCGTATAAGTGTATAAGTTGAATTTTCGATCATTTATTCCATTTTCCAAAGCTTCAAACTGACATCATCTTTCAGCTGAGCGAAGAAGGGAGGTAGAAGAAGGAGTCTAGGGCAAATTCGTGTAGAATTCTGGTCAGTTTCGTGGTGTAATTGAAGCTGAAACAGAAGGTTTGGTTGCTGTCGTGCAATCTGCGCAAGGTCTGGTATTTGGAAGATAACGAGCTGTAAAGATAGAGTTTAGGGCTGAACATTTGAGGTTAGTAAGTTAATTCAATTCTTAACAACTTTTGTGAAGGATGATTGAGCTGAATATGAAGAGAAACATGTTAAATTTTAGGTGGAAACGATTGATATGGATTTTCTGAGTGATCTGGAGCAGGGTGAAGTAAATTAGAAATATCTGTCGAACAAAGAGAAATTAAGCTCTAAAATTTTAAGGTAAGATAGAAAACAAATTTCTTTATACGTTTATAGAAGGGAAGAAGTTCTAATTCGGGCTAAAAATACGACTTTTAACAGATAGTAGTGAAGATAGAAGCGAAGATAGAAGCAGAATGATACAAGTTTTGCAGGAAAAAGCAGCGACACTGAAGGCATAAGGGTGAGCAGCGAGACGAGTCACGCTAGTGTCGCTGGTGACTTTTTGTCTCACAACTCTCGCTAGGTCTCGCTAGTCTCGCTGGTGTCGCTACTCTCGCTAGTCTCGCTGGTCAAGTAAGTCTCGCTGGTTTTGCCTAGTCTCACTGGTCTCGCTAGTTCACAATATCATTGGCACAATTTGGTCTTTTGCTTGAATTTGTTGGTTTAGTCTCGCTAATGGCTTGAATCTCGCTCATTAGTAAACTCTTTTATGAAATGTAGCCTCGGTTGAGCATTTCTTTGTGGAATATAGTCTCGGTGATGGTTTTCTTCATGAAGTAGAGTCTAAAGGCTTGTTTGCTATGTAAAAAGGAATTTTAAGGAAATCTAATAAAGAGAAACGTATTATTATAGGCCAAGAGGAGCTTGGAAAGGCGTATAACTCACTAAAGGCCCGAAACAAGTAGTAAGAGACAATTTTATTTAAAATGAGTTTACTTTAACAAAGTTTTTATGTTATATAATTATGTTTGGAAACATGTCTATATGTTTATGCTTTCCACGAGTTTTAACGTGCTATGAGGATTATGTGCATATTATGTGTTTTACATTGGAAATCATTTGAAGCATGCTAGTTGTTAAACGAGTTTTATGAAAGGCATGCTATTTATTAACATATGATTTTATGGAAAACAGTGATGATTGTTAATGAGTTTGTGAGAATTTGAAATGTTATAAACTCGTGAATTTTTGATATGCTATTTCCAAAGCATGTTGTTTTTTTTTAATGATGTTTTTGAAAAGGCTCCCAATGCTAAAGGACACAGAGAAGGCATGTGACTAGCTGGGATATAGAAATGGTTCCCAATGCTGAAAGACTCGGATAAGGCATGTGGGTAACCTGAGTATAGAGATAGCCCCCAATGCTGAAGGACTCAGAGAAGGCATGTACGTGGCCTAAATCTCGTATATGGGACCTGGTACTGAAGGACTCGGAGAAGGTATTCAGGTAACCCAAGATATGATATCTATGTGCACATAGAGGTATGATAGACGTTGTTGTGTTGAGACTACTCCACACAGCTAAGGATATTTGACGTTGAGTGTGTCGAGATTTCTCCGCCCTAACTAAGGATGTTTCCGACGTTGAGTAACGTTGAGCTCCACTCTGCCTCAACGCTCAATGAACGAAAATGTGATTGAAATGTGTTGTACTTACATGGTTTTTCTTTAGAAATGATATGTATGTGATTTGATAATGTTACCTGAGCATGATTTATTTGGATACAGAAACGATTTATTACTACTTATTTATTTTCATAACTTGATTACAGTTTTGATTTAATTATGAACCAAGGAAGGTCTTTACAAAACAAGTCACTCACTGGGCAACCTAGGTCATATTTTCCTTATTTTTCTGTTCTTCAGGTAGAGAGCGTGTCACACTCCCTCCCAGATTCCCTTCCTAACCTAGAAGTAAGTGCGACCTACACACACACACTCGTCATTATATATCTTGAAACATAAAACAATACCATATCAATTATACAAAGCTTTACGCTAGTGAAACATCATAAGAACATGATTTCTAAATTCAGATTTCTCAACTCATAATTTATCATAATAGGTATTTGTTCAGCATATAGTACAAAACCCACTCTCGTTATACCACAAGGATCATGTATGACAAAACATGTACATAAATTGAGTATTTACAACTATCCCAGAGAACTAATGCAGAGTAAGCCGAGACGAGGATTTTCTGTAGGCTAGGCGTCCCGGACACGCTCGTTACCTGAAACGAACAACAATAAATAAGAAAGTGTGAGCCTAAAGCCCAGTGAGTGACTAAGTTATCTAATTACAATTTAATCCTTGAGTTAATACTGATCATAATAACTACTATATATTTTATTATTAAAGATTCTTGGGTCACTCATGCCATTTAACAATATAACATAAATATCTTTCCAAGAAGTAGTGGAGCAAAGCTCAACGCTATTAACCTCATAATTCAATTCCTATTATTCATATATTCACACGTCTTCACATTTCGTCCCTCGACGTTTCAACTCTCAAGTGCTTTCTCATATTGTCCTTCAGCACTGAGTTCCATATTAATCCACTGCTCAAGTGCCTTTACTCGTGGTCCCTCAGCACCAAGCCATCTCGTATTGGTTTTCCATATGCCTTCTCACAAGGTCCTTCGGCATTGGAATCCATCTCAATCAATTTCTCAACTGCCTTCACCCATGGTCTCTCAGCACTGTGTATCATATATCATATCCCCATAGGCCTTCACTCATGGTCCTTTGACCGTGGGTTGTATTTAGATAACACGCATACAGGAGTTCATATAACATACTCGTTTTCACTTGCACAATGTTAGAAATAATCCTTGGATGAAATAGAAAGTCACTCATGATTTATCTTAGGCTCCGAGCGGATTATATGCTTTTTCGAGCTCTTCTTGGCCTGTAAAAACACATTTCTCACATTAGATTTTCTTTGAACTCCCTTTCCATAATCATTAAGTATGCATATTCATATATCATTCTCACTCCATCAGTGAGACTCTCTTTTTCCAATGTATTCATAACTAGCGATACTTTAGGTCACTAGCGAGACTACCAGCGAAATCACACCACTGGATACTGCACTAGCGAAATCGGAGTGAACTAGACTAGTGAGTTTACCTTAAGGAGCGATACCCAGCGAGACTTTAGCGAGAGTTGTGAGATGAAAAGCTCTTTGCGTTATCAGCGACACTCGTTCCGCTGCTCACTCTCCAGCTCCTTAGCAATACCACTGTCTAACACACCTGATATCACTGCTTCCTTCCTTCCCTTCTAACTCTTTCTTTATCCTGCTAAAAACCATATTACAGCCAAAATCAGAACTTCCACTCTTCTACAATCTTGTAAAGTAGTGAGCTTCCTAGCTTACCTCAAAATTTCAGACCATAACTCGTCTTCGTTTGAGAACTATTCCTAAATGACTTCGCCTGCCTTGAATTGTCTAGCAATTCAACTCCGATTACTTCCTCCTAGAAATTAACACATTTTTGCTCAGATTTAGCTTAAACATCCTTCATGGAAGTTGCTAAGAATTAAATCAACTTACTAACCTCAAAGTTTTCAGTCCTAGCTTCAACTTTCTCAGCTCACTCTCCTTCAAATACCGATTGGTGTCCAGATTTATAAGCAACAATCAAGCTTCTCGTTCCAGCTTCAATGTCACCATGAAAATGATCAATGGTTTCTACTTGAACTCGATATAAACACCTTCTTCCACCTCTTCTTGTTGTTCATTTGCGAAATGGAGTCAATCTGAGTTCGAAAATATGTCCAAAAGGGTTTAATTATTCGATGCACTCATTTATATGTCAATATAAATCACCGACTTACCAGCACTACCATCATCTTCCTTCTTGAATTAGCCAATGCAACCTTCCGCGCATGGCTTCGGCAACGCATAGCCTCAACTTACCATGCTAATTGCCCAACGCCGAATAGCGGACTAACGCATGGCCCTCTCGGCCCCTTTTCTATGCACCAACGCATACCACCCTTCAACTCATAGGCCATCTCAACGCATAGCAATGCCAACTTCTAGCACATAGTAGCCTTCAATTCATACTTCTACTAACGCCTATTGCACCCTCCTTCCTTCACATCTACTTCCACGCCGAGCTGCCCTCTTCAACGCATACTTACCAGCGGCAACTCTTGTCAAGCTTTAGACATACCCTCAACGTATAATCACCCATCACATGGCCAATACTTAGCCATTTTTGCTCCCACACAACTCGGCCAATTTTCTTTACTCAATACCTGTCCCATAGTTTCTTCTTACTTACCTTCTCTCAATGACAAGTACGGGGCTTATAGAGCGAGTTCGGGGTGCTTAACCTATACAGCAACTCATCTGGGCCCACAATCAGTGTTTGGAATTTTGAGAATTGTAAATATTTGATCTTAAACTTGTGTTGTACATATAGAGGGTTAAGGGCGAAAGTTAGAGAACTTGTGTAAATTAAAGATTGAATGTAAATCAATGTCTGTATGATAGCTTAACCCTGGTTATAGTTGGATGTTCAATTATGGTATAAATCTGCTTGTTAGGTTTTGGTCAAGGTATAAGGCTGGCAGTGGATGTCGTAAGAAGGTCGGTGTCTGCAGTCCTCACACTTTCTCTTGGGTTAAGAGGGTACCTGGGAGGGGGTGTGACAAGTTGGTATCAGAGCATAAGGTTTTGGAAAGTGGGGACATGCATAGTAGTTAGGAGCATGATGAGTTTGTAGTATATTGATGCTATGATGTGTTATAGAAACATGCCCAAAAGGACCAGACGAGGTAGGCAAGCAGACGCCGAGACGTCGCACGCATCGATGACATGAGAGAGACCTCCGAGGGAGAGTCTAGTAACCCTCAGATGAATGTGAACATGGAAGAGCAAATTTTCAATAGAATAGCCTAGAGACTGGTAGCTAGCGTGGAGTCAGCTTAGGGGGATCTTGAGAAAAAGTATGGAATTGAAAAGTTTAAAGCCTTAGGTGCCTAGGTGTCACACCCCCTCCCAGGCTACTCTATCCAACCTGAGAAGAGATGTGAAGACAGCATACATCACCCCTTTTGTGCACATACCATCCACTAACACACTTGTCTTATACTGTTTACAACATACATAACACTCCTTAATATATATCAACCATAACGTATAGAAAATTATGTACATAACGATAATTCAAAATACAACTCTTCCATAAAGTCCTTATACAAAACCATGTTTCAACTCCTAGTAAATGTACAACTAGGTCTACATGCCACTTATATAAGGTTTTACATACAAGCAACTTTGCAAAACAGGACAATTTTCTGGAAACTCGAAGCTTAAGCAGGGCGAGTTGGAGTAGGCAAAGCACCAGGAACGTCCTTGCTACCTGGAGGGGAAAGAAAAACTTGAAAACATAGGCTAACAGCACAGTGAGTGACTAATTTTAAACAAATTCTTCAGTTCGAAAATCATCAGGTTTCAAACAAACTCTGAACATGAGTAAAACATAAAATCATCACATTTTCATTGATTAAATCACGTTTAAATGCCCTTATCAAATCATACATGGTTTTTTCAACAATTCGTAAGTAAAACAGTACGGTTACAACACTTTTCCCTTAGTTGAGGCAGAGCAAAACTCAACGCCCCAATGTCAAAAACAAATAAGGCTCGATGTGGAGCAAGACTCAACGCACCAATATATAACCTCTATGTGCACATAGGAACATGGCAGGTTGCCCAAGTACCTTCTCCATATCCATCAGTACTGGGTCCTGGGGAAACTCACATGCCTTCTCATGTCCTTCAGCATTGAGCCTCCTCTAAAACATTTTTCCTTTAGTTTAATACAATACTTTATACAAAACCGTTCATAGTTAAATCTTTCATAAGAAAACAGAGCATTTCATAAATCAATATCAATCTATAAATCTGCTTTTCAATATCGTTTAGCAAAAACATCAATAAATAAGAAAAACCAAACTGACATGTACAATAGAATTGTTGAAACAAGAAAAGAAGTGTCACTCACAACTCTTTTCTAGGCCTTGAATGGATTATACGCCTTTCCTATCTCCCCTTGGCCTAAAAATACACATTTCTTGGGTTAAGTTTCCTTAAACTTCCTTTCCACAACCAACGAACTTTAACCATTCATATTTGATCAATAAACCTTAATGAGTGAAATTGAACTCTACTAGCGAGACCACTAGTGAGACTAGATTACACTACACGCCACTAGCGATACCAGGGTGAGCAAGACTAGCGATACTCACCTGACCAGCGAGACCCAGCGAGAATTGTGAGATGCAAGGCTTCAAGCAACACCTGCGTTACCTGTCTTGCTTCTCACACTTAAACTCTTAGCATTACTTGTAGTCCAGTGATACTTATCTTCCAGAGCTTCTGCCTTCCCTCTTTTCCTTTTGTTCTTCACTGCTGTCGCTTAAAAGTTATATTTTCAGCCAAAATTATAACTTATTTCCTTCTACAAACTTGTAGAGAAATATGTTTCTAGCTTACCTCAAATTTTCGTAGCTTAACTTGTCCTTGTTCATCAGATATTGCAAGATTCCTCCGCACTACTACAGATTGCACAGAAATTCCTTATCAATCACTTCCAGCTAGAAGTTTACATGTTTCTATTCCATTTCAACTCAAACATCCTTCATAAAAGTTGTTCATAATTGAGTTAGCTTACTAACCTTAAAATTTCAGCCTTAGACTCGATCTCCTTGATTCGTTTCACTCCAAACATTCGATACTGTCCAGCTTGTGCGTCCGCTAATAACGTGCTGTTCCAACTTAAATTTCGATGCCAAAACGAGTAAACTTCTATCCAAAATCCACAAGAACACCTTCTTCTACCTTCCCTTGTAGTTCGTTTGAAGAGTGGAACCTACTTAAGCTCTCGAAAATGTCTAAAAATGATAAAATATTCAAGCTACTCACCTATATATACTGCCGACTTAACTCTCTTATACAGGCTGGCGCGTGGGGTTTCCCTTCTCAATTCAAGGTAAGGCATTCAACGCAGCCTACCATCAACGCCCTTAGCAGACGGCCAGCCTCAATGCATGGTGTCCTCAACGCCTCCTACCTTCAACGCATACAACTCAATCAGTTATGTCCGTCTCCAACGCATGGAGACCTTAACGCATGCAACCTCACCAACGCATAGTTGTTCAAAACACTTCCTTCCCCGCCAATGATAAATTCCTCTTCCAATGAAAGTGGCTGCTTCAGCTCATAACTCTTCGTGATTTTTACCTTCAACGCATGGTCACTCAAAAGAACAATATTTCTCTTTGTTTTCACCAACGCATAGTCTTGGCCCATGCTTAACTTTTCCACTCTTGGCTACTTTTCTCTAACAACGCATGGCCATATTTCACTTGCCTTGTCCCAACACTTAGCATTATAAGCCAGTGCTTACACCAGGTGTTTGAGGGTACTACCGATCCAGCAGAAGCTGAGGTATGACTGAATAAGGTAGAGAAATGTTTCAGGGTTATGCACTGTCCGGAAGATAGAAAGCTTGATCTGGTTACTTATATGCTTCAGAAAAGGGTTGGGGATTGGTGGCGTTTGATAAAAAACAGAAGTGCAGATGTAGGTTCCCTGACGTGGACAGATTTTAGGAAGGCTTTTCAGGATAAGTATTATCCTAAGTCTTACTGTGATGAGAAGAGAAACGAATTTCTAAGGTTAGTTTAGGGAAGTATGTCTGTAGCAGAATACGAGAAGAAATTCACAGAACTGGCCAGGTATGCCTTGGCATTGGTAACAGAAGAAGTAGATAAGTGCAAGTGTTTTTAGGAAGGCTTGCATAGTAAGATACGTACTCCGAAGTGAGAAGAGCCTTTGCTAAGCTTGCATGGTGACGGCGAGTACAAAATGGGTAGACTTTGCTAAGCTAGTTGAAGCTGCCTTGAGAGTTGAGAAGAGCCTGGCAGAGGGAAAGATAGACAGGGGAGGAAGCAGAGCTGCGCAGGCATTCGGCACATCTCGAGAGCAGTTTCGCCGAAGTGAGGAACGACGTTTTGTACCAGGAGTTTCTGGTAAGGGAAAGTTTAAAGCTCGGTCAAGTGGGAATTTTGCAGCAGGTTCTCGAGGTGGCAATTCGAGGAAAAGTCAAGGAAGGTTTCCTCAGACTTCAGCTCCTACAGATGGTGTACAATTTAGCCAACCTAGTGAATTCATAGCCAGTGCAGCAAGGAAACCATTATGTAGTTCATGTGGTAAGCACCAGTGAGGATAGTGTGTAGGAGGGGCTGGTGTTTATTACAGTTGTGGCCAACCCAGTCATTTCAAGAGGGATTACCCTTAGTTAAGGTCATGAAAGGAGACAGAACAGAGAATCGTGTCGCAAACAGTAAATCACCCGAGACAAGAAATAGGAGATGGTGAAAGTAGTAGTGGTAGCAGACAGAAAGGTCAGGTAGGCAGACCTGGGCAACAAGGGAAGGTGTATGCCATGACGCAGCAGGAGGCCGAGGAGGCTCCAAATGTGGTGACAGGTACGCTTACTGTCTATACTAAGAATGCTCACGTGTTATTTGATTCTGGAGCTAAGCATTCATTTGTTACCCATGAGCTTTCTTTGCATGTAAATAGGAGTTTAGAGCTTTTGCCTGATGCCCTATTAGTACATACTTTTGTTGGTGAATCTGTAACCATAGAACATGTCTATTTTGATTTCGAGTTGGTCATGGATAATGTGGTGCTGTTAGTTGATCTGTTACCTTTGAATCTGATGGAGTTTGACATTATTCTTGACATGGACTTTCTATCAAAGTATCATGCTAATGTTGATTGTTTTAAGAAAGAAGTAAAGTTTGTGAAGCCCGATGGGGTTGAGGTGATCTTAAAAGGAAGAAGGAGAGTTCTTCCTACCTGTGTGATCTTGGTAGTAAAGGGCAGGAAGTTGTTGAATAAGGGTTGTGAAGCGTACCTGTCACATGTGACTGAAGTGAAGGTGGAAATGTTGAAACCAGAAGATGTGCCAGTAGTACGGAAATATCTAGATGTGTTCCCCGGGGAGTTGTTTGGGTTGCCACCTGATAGAGAGGTGGAGTTTACTATTGATTTAGTACCTGATACAACGCCTATTTCTCAGGCACCATATCGTATGACACCATCGGAATTGAGGGAGCTGAAGGTACAACTACAAGAGCTAGTAGACAAGGGATACATTAGACCAAGTGTATCTCCATGGGGTGCGCCAGTACTGTTTGTCAAGAAGGACAACACAATGACGTTATGTATTGATTACCGCCAGTTAAATGAGGTAACGATATGTAACAAATATCCTTTGCCTCGTATAGACAATCTATTTGACTAACTCAAAGGAGCGTTGGTGTTCTCAAAGATAGACCTGAGGTTAGGTATCACCAGCTGAAAGTTAAAGAACCGGATGTTGGCTTTTTGGTCCTTAATCTCAAATTAATTAATTTTAATGGATTGATTAATTAGTGTTTTGATGATAACAAACCTGATTTTATTTATTAACCATTTGAGTGTGATGAGGTGTCTATTATGTGGAGCTTGGAACAACGATTCTAATGCAATTTGAATCACTCAAATCAGAGTTCAAATGAAGAAGATATGACCGAAACAAGCTTAATGGAAAAATCCTGAGCTGATGACGTGGCCGATTATTTTAATCAAAGTGGACAAATTGAAAGGTGTCACTTGGAGCAATGGAGAAGTGACAATTTGTGGGTTTTTTATTTTTGGATTGATGTTAAAAAGAAAATGATTTTAAAAAGAAAATGAATTTAAAAAAAAGATGAATTTAATATTATTATATATCTTTGTGTCTAACGTCTAGGTTCTTTTTAAAAAGATTAATTTAATATTATTATATGTTTGTGTCTAAAGATCTAATGGTCCAAATTAATTTGGTTTTTACCCACTTTCATTTCTTTTTAAACACTTCATCTTCTCCAAAATTTTACAACTCTTATTATTTTCAATCCTCCATAATTCACCAAGCCACCATTGTTGCTTTCTCTCCAAGCTTCAATTTTCTTCTTTTCATCTTATTTTTGAGAGAGATATATTGTATTGTGAGGATTTATTTGTGAAGTGCTTAAACTTGTAAATCCACTCTATTTAGAGAGTTTGTCAAGTGTGCTCTTTGTTTTTCCAAATTTTTGTATGGGTTGGTTCTTGATCCCGAGAAAAAAGTTGTTGTAACGGTTTGATCCTTAACCGTGGAAAGGATTGGGTTTGTTCTTGCGCCCGAAAAAAGAACGTTGTAGCGGTTCGACTCTAAGCGGTGGAAAGAGTCAAAGACTTCTAGTGAAGTACCCAAGAGGAGATTAGGAAGTAGACATAAGCCGATTTTGCTGAACCACTATAAAATTCATGGTGTCATTTTCTCTATCCCTGTCCTAATTTATTTTTGCAATTAATTTTTGTTACTATATTTTACTGCATGAAATTAATTGCAATTTTTAATTCTTGAAATTAATTGCTCATATTGGTTGTTCTTAAATTTCTATATTCATTACCAATCTTTTTATTAGAATTAAACAGGGTACTTTAAAATGTGATTGTTAATTTCTTGTTTAATTCAAAGTGAATTTGTTTGCATAAAAAATATTGTTTGAACTCCTTATTTGCAAATAGTTTATAATTCACTTAATTGGGCTCATATTAGTAAAAAGTTTAAATTAGTTTTAATAAACCCTATTCATCCCCCCTCTAGGGTTGCCATACCGATCCTACATCGGACATACCTAAGACGGCTTTCCGAACGAGGTATGGACATTATGAATTTCTGGTGATGCCATTTGGCTTAACAAATGCACTAGCAATATTCATGGATCTGATAAATAGGATCTTCCTTCCCTATATGGACCAGTTTGTAATTGTGTTCATTGATGATATATTGGTGTATTCTGGAGACAGAGGGAAACATGCTAAACATCTCAAGACTATTTTGCAGACTTTGAGAGAAAAAAAAAATTGTATGCAAAGTTCAGTAAATGTGAGTTTTGGTTAGATCAGGTTGTGTTTTTAGGCCATGTGGTTTCAGCTACAGGAGTCAGAGTAGATCCCCAAAAGACCGAGGCTATAGTCAGTTGGGAACAACCTAAGATTGTGACAAAGGTACGTAGTTTCCTTGGTTTAGCATGATACTACAGGAGATTTGTTTAGGGATTCTCCAAGAAAGCTTTACCACTCACTAGTTTGACTAAGAAGAATACTAAGTTTGAATGGAATGAGAAGTGTGAGCAGAGTTTTCAGGAACTAAAGGGGAGATTGATAACAGCACCTATTCTAACACTCCCGGAGTCGGGAAAGGAATTTAAGGTTTACTGTGACGCTTCTCGCCAGGGGTTAGGCTGTGTGTTGATGCAGAGTGGTAAAGTAATAGCTTATGCTTTTAGGCAGTTGAGGCCTTATGAGAGTAACTACCCTACTCATGATCTGGAGTTAGGTGCAGTTGTGTTAGCATTGAAGATATGGCGACATTATTTATATTGGAAAAAATGCCATATCTATACAGATCACAAGAGTTTGAAATATATCTTTGACTAGAAGGAGCTTAGCATGAGACAAAAGAGGTGGTTAGAATTGATTAAAGATTATGACTGCACTATTGAATATCATCCAGGGAAAGCAAATGTTGTGGCTCATGCCCTAAGTAGGAAATCCAGAGGTGGGGCAAGTTGCTTAAATGTTGTAAGAGTTACTTTGCTCAAGGAATTCAAAAATAGAGGAAGTTATAAGGATGCAGTCAGAAGATCCTATGATTAAGAAATTAATAGAGGAAGTAAAAGCTCAACAAAGAATGGACTACGAGCTTAGGTCTGATGGTGCATTGTTGAAACATGATAGAATCTATGTGCCACGGAATGTGGAAGTTAAAAAGGCGATTCTGGAGGAGGCACATAGCTCGACCTATGCTATGCATCCTGGCAGTACCAAAATGTATAGAACATTACGAAAATTCTACTGGTGGCTAGGTATGAAAAGTAAGATAGCTGAGTATGTGGCAAGATGTTTAGTCTGCCAGCAAGTAAAGCTTGAATGACAAAAGCTGGCAGGGTTATTAAATCCACTCCCTATTCCTGAGTGGAAATGAGAACACGTTACGATGGATTTCCTGTTTGGATTGCCAAGAACTCCAGCAGGTGTTGATAGAATTTGGGTGATTGTTGATAGATTGACCAAGACAATGCGTTTCTTGCCGGTTAAAGCAACTTATACACTGGATAGATTGCATAGATGTATGTGGATAAGATTGTAAGTCAGTACGGAGTACCAGTGACTATGATATCAGATAGAGATCCTAGGTTTACTTCTAAATTCTAGATGAGTTTGCAACAGGCTTTAGGAACCAAGTTGCAGTTCGGTATCGCCTTTCATCCTCAAACTGATGGACAATTAGAGAGGACGATCTAGACTTTAGAAGATATGCTTCGAGCCTGTGTTTTGCAGTTCAAAGGTAGCTGGGATGTACATTTGCCTCTAATGGAATTTGCTTACAATAACAGCTACCAGGCAAGTATAGGTATGGCTTCGTACGAAGCATTATATGGTAGACCGTGCAGAACACTAGTGTGTTGGAGAGAAGTTGGAGAAAGGAAGTTGTTTGGACTAGAGATTGTTTAGATTTCGACAGAGAAGGTAGAAATGATTTAAAGTGAATCTTAAGTCAGCTCGGGATCGACAGAGGAGTTATGCTGATAACAAGAGAAGAGATCTAGAGTTTGAAGTTGGTGATAGAGTGTTCCTAAAGTTGTTGCTGTGGAAAGGAGTTCTAAGATTCAGTAGGAAGGGAAAGTTGAGTCCAGGGTATATTGCACCTTTCGAGGTCTTGGAAAGAGTTGGACCGGCAGCATACAAGTTAGCCTTACCACTGGAGATGTCTAAGATCCACAATGTGTTTCATGTCTCAATTTTAAGGAAATATATTCCTGATTCTACTCATGTATTTGAGGTACAACCGATTGAACTAAAAGAAAATCTGAGTTATAAGGAAGAACTGGTTCGAGTGTTGGACGAGAAGGAACAAGTTTTAAGAACTAAGGTGATTCTGTTAGTAAAGGTTTTATGGAGAAATCACGGTGTAGAAGGAGCTACCTAGGAAACCAAGGAGCAAATGATAAAAAAGTATCCACATCTGTTTTCGAGGAGATAGCAGTTTGTTGAATTTCGAGGACGAAATTCTTATAAGGAGGTGGTAAATTGTAAACCCTACTTTCATTTGTAACTACTAAACATAAGTACGTAGTATTGCTGTGAACTTATTTACTTATTCTCCCTCTTGTAGATCGAAGGAGGAAATAGAGGAAATTGGAATTAATTTTTGTTAAGTGAATTCTTAACCATTACGAGGTAAATTGAGTTTAGGAGTTACTTTGTTTATTTAAAAATAAAAATAAAAATAAAATAAAAATTGAAAAAATGGATTTTTAGAAATAGAAGAAAAAGAAAGAAGAAAAGGAAAAGAAGAAAAAGAAAAAGAAAAGAAAAGAAAAGAAAATAAAAATGTTTGATAGTGGGAAGTAAGTAGGCAGCCTCGTATAAGTGCATAAGTTGAATTTTTTATCATTTATTCCATTTTCAAAAGCTTCAAACCGACACAATCTTTCAGCTGAACAATGAGGGGAGGTAAAAGAAGGAGTCTAGGGCAAATTCGTGTAAAATTCTGGTCGGTTTCGTGGTGTAATTGAAGCTGAAACAAAAGTTTTGATTGCTGTCACGCAATCTGAGCAAGGTTTGGTATTTGGAGAATAGCGAGTTGTAGAGATTGAGTTTAGGGCTGAACATTTGATGTTAGTAAGTTAATTCAATTCTTAACAACTTTTGTGAAGGATGGTTGAGTTGAATATGAAGAGAAATATGTTAAATATTAGGTGGAAGCAACTGATACAGATTTCCCGAGTAATCTGGAGCAGGGCGAAGTAAATTGGGAATATCTATCGAACAAGTGGAGTTAAGCTTTGAAATTTTGAGGTAAGCTAGAAAACACATTTCTTTATACTTTTGTAGATGGGAAGAAGTTCAAATTCAGGCTGGAAATGCGACTTTTAACAAATAGAAATGAAGATAGAAGCAAAGACAAAAGTAGAATGAGATAGGTTTCCCTGGAAAAGCAGTGACACTGAAGGCATAAGGGTGAGCAGCGAGACAAGTCTCGCTGGTGTCGCTGGTGGCTTGTTGTCTCACAACTCTCGCTGGGTCTCACTAGTCTCGTTGGTGTCACTACTCTCGCTAGTCTCGTTGGTTTTGCTTAGTCTCACTGGTCTCGCTAGTTCACAGTATCGCTGGCACAATTTGGCCTTTCGCTTGAATTTGTTTGTTTAGTCTCGCTAATGACCTAAATCTCGCTCATTAGTGAACTCTTTTATGAAATGTAGCCTTGGTTGAACATTTCTTTGTGGAATATAGTCTCGGTGATGGTTTTCTTCATGAAGTAGAGTCTCGGTGGTGAATAATAGAAATGTCTAAGGCTTGTTTGTTATGTAAAAAGGAATCTTAAGAAAATCTAACAAAATGAAACGTATTATTACAGGCCGAGAGGAGCTAAGAAAGGCGTATAATCCACTAAAGGCTCGGGACAAGTAGTGAGTGACAATTTTATTTAAAATGAGTTTACTTTAAAAAAGTTTTTATGTTGTATGATTATGTTTGGAAACATGTCTATATGTTTATGCTTTCCATAGGTTTTAACATGCTATGAGGATTATGTGCATATTATGTGTTTTACTTTGGAAATCATTTGAAGCATGCTAGTTGTTAAACGAGTTTTATGAAAGGCATGCTATTTATAACCTATGATTTTATGGAAAGTAGTGATGATTGTTAATGAGTTTGTGAGAATTTGAAATGTTATAAACTCGTGAATCTTTAGTATGCTATTTCCAAAGCATGTTGTTGTTTTTTTTTTTTATAATGATGTTTTTGAAAAGGCTTCCAATGCTGAAGGACACGAAGAAGGCATGTGGGTAGCTGGGATATAATGGTTCCCCAATATTGAAGGACTCGGAGAAGGCATGTGGGTAACCGGAGTATAGAGATAGTCTCCAATGCTGAAAGACTCGGAGAAGACATGTGGGTGGCCTAAATCTCGTATATGGGACCTGGTACTGAAGGACTCGGAGAAGGTATTTGGGTAATCCAGGATATGATATCATGTGCATATAGAGGTATGATAGACGCTGTTGTGTTGAGACTACTCCACACAGCTAAGGATATTTGACGTTGGGTCTGTCGAGATTTCTCCGCCCCAACTAAGGATGTTTTCGACGTTGAGTAGCTTTGAGCTCCGCTTCGCCTCAACTAAGGAAAATGTGATTGAAATGTGTTGTACTTACATGGTTTTTCTTTAGAAATGATATGTATGTGATTTGATAATGTTACCTGAGCATGATTTGTTTGGATACGGAAACGATTTATTACTACTTATGTATTTTCATAACTAGATTACAATTTTGATTTAATTATGAACCAAGGAAGGTCTTTACAAAACAAGTCACTCACTGGGCAACCTAGGTCATGTTTTCCTTGTTTTTCCTGTTTTTCAGGTAGTGAGCGAGTTCGAGGTGCTTAGCCTACACAACAACTCGTCTGAGTCCACCATTAGTGTCTAGAATTTTGAGAATTGTAAATATTTGATCTTAAACCTATGTTGTACATATAGAGGATTAAGGGTGGAAGTTAGAGAACTTGTGTAAATTAAAGGTTGAATGTAAATCAATGTTTGTATGATAGCTTAACCTTGGTTATAGTTGGATGTTCAGTTATTATGTAAATCTGCTTGTTAGGTCTTGGTCAAGGTATAAGGTTGGCAGTGGATGTTGTAAGATGGTTGGTGTCTAATGTCCTCACACTTTCTCTTGGGTTAAAAGGGTACTTGGGAGATGGTGTGACAGTTAAAATGAGAGTAACGACCCTCGTAATTAGGCATACATATTTTTTTGCATGATTGTGTGTCTCTACCTTGCTCAGGACGATCAAGAATTAAGTTGAGGGTGTTTTGCTAGGACAATAAAAGTGCTATTTCCCCTAACTTGATTTAGGCTCGCTCGTGAATTTTATGTGTTTATTATGCTATTTTATAGGAATTCGAGCAAATCATGCATAACAGAGCATTAAAGACTTTTTGAGGTTGATTTGGAGCTTTCAAAAGTGAAATTGGGCACTTAGAGCTCAAAGACATGAAAATCCCCTAAAGCATGCATAGAGTAGAGCGCGGCTAAGCTGTGCTCTACACTCAAAGGCAGAGAGCAAAAATGGCGAAAGTGTGGCAACGTTTGTTGGAAGGCAGTGACGCTCCATATTTTGACGGAAAAGTTGCATGTCACATCCCCTCCCTGATTACCTACTTAACCTGAAAGGAGATGTGAAGACAATAAACATCACCCCTCTTGTGATGCATATTGTCCCATTAACATAACTTCATATACAAATATTTCATACGTATACATTCATAAAATTCAGCCATATTAACGCATGATCATAATATAATAATCCTTCATATACACAGTACACTTTTATAACATACTCTCTCATAACCCACTTATAAACAACTAAATCTATATGTCATTAGTGTTAAGTTATTTACACGTACAACAACGAGAAAATAAACTATTTCTGGAAACTCGAAGCTTAAGCAGGGCGAGTTGGCTTAGGCAATGCACCAAGAACGTCCTTGCTACCTGGAGGGAAAAGGAAATTTGAAAACATAAGCTAATAGCCTAGTGAGTGACTAATTTAGTAAAACTAGTTTTGTATAAAAACCGTTAAGGCTTAAACAATTTCTATCATCATGAGTAAAACATCAAATCATATCATTTCCATCCAATTAAAACTTTTCAAATCATATATGGTTTTAAAACCATTCATAAGTAAAACAATACGGTTACGATACTATTCCTTAGTTGAGACGGAGCAAAACTCAACGTCCCAACGTCGAAAACAAGTAAGGCTCGATGTGGAGCAAAACTCAACGTCCCAACGTCGAAAACAAGTAAGGCTCGATGTGGAGCAAAACTCAACGCACCAGCATATAACCTTTATGTGCACATAGGAATGTGGCGGGTTGCCCAAGTACTTTCTCCATGTCTATCAGTACTGGGTCCCGAGGAAACTCACATGCCTTCTTATGTCCTTCAGCATTGAGCCTCCTCTAAAACATTTTTCCTTTAGTTTGATACAATGCTTTATACAAAACCATTCAAAATCAACACTTCATAAGAAAACAGGGCATTTCATAAATCAATATCAATCTTTAAAACTACTTTTCAATATTGCTTAGCCAAAACATCAGTAAATAAGAAAAACCAATCTGTCATGTATAAAAGAATTGTTGGAACAAGAAAAGAAATGTCACTCACAACTCTTTTCTAGGACTTGAATGGATTATACGCCTTTCCTATCTCCTCTCGGCCTAAAAATACAAATTTCTTGGGTTAGGCTTTCTTTGACTTCCTTTCCATAACCAACCAAACTTAAATCATTCATATTTGATCAATATAACCTTAATGAGCGAGTTTCAACTCTACTAGCGAGACCACTAGCAATACTGGATTTCACTACACGCCACTAGCGATACCAGGGTGAGCAAGACTAGCGATAATCACCTGATCAATGATATCCAGTGAGACCCAGCGAGAATTGTGAGTAGCAAGACTTCTAGCAACACCTGCGTTACCCGTCTCGCTTCTCACGCTTAAACTTTAGCGTTACTTATGTTCCACAGCTTCTGCCTTCCCTCTTTTTCTTTTGTTCTTCATTGCTGTTGATTAAAAGTTATAGTTCTAGCCAAAAGTAAAACTTCATTCCTTCTACAAAATTGTAGAAAAATATGTCTTCTAGCTTACCTCAAATTTTCATAGCTTAACTCGTCCTCATTCGTCAGATATTGCAAGATTTCTCCACACTACTATAGATTGCACAGAAATTTCTTATTAGTCACTTCCAGCTGAAAGTTTACCTGTTTATAATCCATTTCAACTCAAACATCATTCATAAAAGTTGTTTAGAATTGAGTTAACTTACTAACCTTAAAATTTCAGCCTTAGACTCGATCTCTTCGATTTGTTTTACTCCAAACATCCGATACTGTGCGGCTTATGCATCCGCTAATATTGTGCTATTCCAGCTTAGATTTCGATATCAAAATGAGTAAAATTCTATCCGAAATCCATAAGAACACCTTCTCTTCTTTCCTTGTAGTTTATCTGAGAAATGAAACCGACTTATGTTCTAAAAAATATCTAAAAAATGATTAATTATTCAAGCTACTCACCTATATATATATTGCCGACTTAACTTTCTAGTGCAGGCTGGTGCACGGGGTTTCCCTTCTTAATTCAAGGTAAGGCGTTCAACGCAGCCTACCCTCAACGCCCTTAGCAAACGGCCTCCCTCAATGCCTCCTCCTTTCCACGCATACAACTTAGTCTTTCACACCACTATCTTCGCCGCATCGGGACTACTATCTTCAACGTAAAGTGACTTCAGCGCCTGGCCTTACTAACGCATGGTGGTTCAAGCATATTTCTTCCCCCGCCAATGATCACTTATCCTCCAACGCGGGTAGCTATTCCACAACCCTTCGTGATTCCATCAGCAATGCATGGCCACTCAAAGAGTTCAACTTTCCTCTTCATTCACCAACGCATAGTCTTGGCCAACACTTAGCCAAAATTTTACTCTCATTCTTGGCTACTTTTCCTCTAACAACGCATGGTCACATTTCAATTGCCTTGCCCCAAGACTTAGTAATAGGAACGAATGCTTACATTGCACGTGCATGAAGCGTTGTTACGCTCAGGGTCGGCGCTCTAACTTCTACCTGGAGCACAATGACGCTCTAACAGAGCGCAACAACACTTTTCCCTTTTTATAAAAGAAATTTTGCCAAATTAGGGTAAGGAAGTTCGGGCTTTTAACCCTCAATTTGAAATTCTTTTCCCCTCTTCTCCTTCCTTTTGTATTTCTCTATTTTTTTGGTGTATTTCATGGTTTTAAAACTTATCTTGGACCGAACTTGTGGCTAAGGTGAGTTGCTAGCTTAGGTTTTGGTGAAACCCATGGATCAATTTTGAAGATTATTTTTGTTCTTAATTTATATTTCTCTTTGATTTTCTGTGGTTCTTGAATATGATTAAATTTTTATGCTTAGATGTATGATTGCTAGAGATTAGAGATGCTCTAATGTGTTTTTAGTCTCAAATGGGAAAAGTCCAAAGTATGATTGTTTGGAATTCTTGGTTGTTTAGAATAACCCTTGTAGACATTGCATGATTAGGATATTTCAAGAATGAAATTGATTAGTAACTTAGGCTATCTAGGTTATTAATCGTCTAAGTTAAACTTTTGGAGCTTAATGCGATTGTTTGCTTGTTATGGACGCTATCGAACCCAAAGAATTAAGCAATTAGTCTAATTAAGAAATTAATCAAAGTGATTGCAAGATTTCTATTGTTGCTATCGAACCCAATTAATTAAGTGTGCATTTGTTTTAATTAAAGTGATTAATTAGTAATTAAAGCCCTACCTTTGAGCTATCTGGGCAAGTTGGCTAAGCACGTTAGTTCGAGAGGGATAATCTTGAGTAATTCTATGATCAATCGAGCATCAGGTGAATCATAAGTCTTGAGCTAGGCATTTTCTTTTACTTTTCATCACTTTTTTTCTTGCAATTTATATTCCCACACTTCTATCCAAACAAAAACTCCTGTTTTTACTGTTTTTTGAAGATCTATTTAGCTTAGAGAGAACATATCTTAGGTTCATTGTGGTTTGACTCGGGACTTGCTGCTTGTGCTACTCAGTAGTATAAGTTGTTGGTTGTTAGCGAGAGGTTTACGACACCTATTCTCATTGACTTTCAATAAATAAGGATCTAAAATTATGTTTTAATACCTCGATGATCGAAATTACTTTGGTCCACTCCAATCCTCCAGCTAAAACGTCTTTATCAATTGCATTTCTATCTTTACTTTCTAACATTTTATTTTCATGCAACTCCTATCTTCTGTTCTCTACTAAACCCTCCCCCCCCCCCCCCCCCCCCCCCCCCCCCCCCCCCCCCCCCCCCCCCCC
>QLSR01000360.1:329933-351486 GCA_031780015.1 Citrullus colocynthis
CCCCCCCCCCCCCCCCCCCCCCCCAACACTTTCTACTTTAACTGAAAGTGAGCTTTGAGGAGCTAATCTTTTGTGCTTCCTGCAGATCGACTCGGTCTTGCCGCTAATACTATGCTTTAGTCGTAGTACTTGTAAAGATCGATAATTATGTACATTATTGTAAATGCATAACCATTCAATATTAGTGGATTATCTTTCTGGACATACTGCATCGCAGACCTAGGTGATTATCATCGAACTAGGTTACCTACTCTTGTGTGTAATCTCTCTTTTGCTTGAGTTTAATTTGTTGGTTGTTAGAAGTGATTGTCTGTGTTTTCTATTTAACATCCGAGTTTGAGCAACGAGTCATTTAATAGCTTTTTCACCCAATAAAACTCATATTGAATAGTGAGAGATTACTCAGAGAGATGAAGAAGTAGATAAGAAAGTTCCTTTAATGAAATAATTAATTGGAAGAAAAACACAAAAGGATAACACTCCCATTATTCCAGATTCACAGGAAAAAAACCCTTATGCAAGAAATTATTCAAAAGACTGGTACAATGTGACTTACGTAAGATGGATATTCAACATTTTTTTAATCTAAAGGAAAATATTCTAAATTCGTTAACTTATGATGAAATCTAGATTCATCAATGCTTGGATAATGTAATTTGATCCATAGTGGAGCGATACTTAATCTTAAACAATTCATATATCATTATTTGGTGCGTGCACTTGCGCTACATCATAGAATGCCCAAATACATGAAGAAAAACAAAGAAATCGGCAAAGGCCTCATGTGGGTTTTGATTGAAGTGATGATATTGAGTGAAGGGGTCGACTCGATAGTGAAAAAGGGAGAGGTAGGGTACTTAGGATTGTGAATCACTAAACATAGATGAAATCTTGGTCCATGGAAGGTGAAATTGAACAATTCTAAGGGTTTAAATGGAGATATAGAGCCTGTTTTGATTAACTTAAAAAATAAATATTTTTCAAAATTTCATTTTCATTTAAACACTTTTGATAAAAACTATTTAACATAAAAACACTAATGACTTTCAAAATTTATTTTGAGTAGTTGTCAAACACTTGTTTTTGTTTCAAAATAACTTATTTTTTAAATTAAGCACTTGAAAATATATTCCAAACATACCTATAGTTACCTTTCAATTACAAATCTGAGAAAATAAACAACATACTCAAATTACTGTTAAGGTTTTAGGTCTTGAAAGTGCATATGGAAATGAGAAAGAGAGGGGGTTTGAGGCAAATGAAGCATCTATCGAGAGAGTGAAGAGACTGAAATGAGAGTGAAAGGAAATGAGGGCGTGCACTAATAAGTTAAGTGAGAAGTTAAGGGAACTGTGGGCCCATTCGAAGTCGGGTTAAAAATCCAAATCAACTCAATTTAAATTAACTTTTAATCAATGGCCTAAAAACATCTTTAAAGACTCATTTGACACATTTTAAAGTCTAAAGATCAATTAAATACTAAAATTAAACTTTATACCTCCTAATCATCATTTTTTTTTAAACTTTAGAAGCCTATATTAGATACAAACTGAAAAAACATATACTAAAAAATTAATTTTACCTAATCTCCCAATTTTAATTGAAACATTTGATATCTTATATCTAATTTTAAATATTCCAATGTTGACTTTTTATTTTTTAATTTAATAATTAATAAATGTAGTGAATGAATCGAATTCCAAATGAAAGTGTTTAATCGCTTTTTCTTTCATTTTCTTTAGATTAAAAATTCAAAAAAATAAAAATAAAAATCTAAAATACAGAATAATCTCATTATGTGATTTTCATGGTTAAGCATAAATAGGAAAAGAACATTATACCTTATAAGAGCTCTTTTCCAGCGTTTCTCCTCCAATGTCGATTATGAAAGGATTTGAATCCTTTTGGCAGAAGTGTTTAATCGCTTTGCCCCAATTATGTTTCTATAAATTTGTACAGAATAAATAAACATGCTAAACACACTACAAGATTCATCAGAAAAAGAAATTAAATACCTTTGTAGATCCTATCTCCAAGGTTGCAATCACCCTTTCGGAAAGAACATCACCGATGGATCTTCTCTAGTATACTCTTGGGATAAGGAGGTTTTTGGGAACCTTGTGAAAAAAAAAAAAAGGAAAAAAGAGTAGAGAATTCCTTTTGAGAGTAAAAGGCGAGAGAGAGTTTCTTTCTGTGTTATTCACGTAAAAACTAAATTAAGATTACATCTCAATTGAAAGTGAAGGAAGTTGGTCCTCCCCACTCACCTCTCCTTGACATTGCTGGGAGTTATTTTGTTATTTAATTAAATAATATATTTAGTCAATATAAATTGATAAAATCAATTTTAATTAATTTATATATAATAATTAAATATTAATTAAATAACTATTTAATTAATGAAATCTTATTTAATTAATTAAAGGAAATCAAATATCATATATTTGATTCAATGCGTCATAATACACATATACTCTCATAACCTATAGTTTTAATATGAATCTAATTCATGCTAGTTTAATATCTAACTCCTATTCAAATATTAACATTCTCATATTATAAAGTTTTTTCTCACATTATAAACTTTATATTATGATGTATCTCATACATCATGTTAATTGCATCATATACAATTAATTCCCTTGATTAATTTGAATAATCAAACTCTTTTATCACTTAATTTTCTTGTTTTAACCCGTTGCCAGCTACGAGAGGGATCTAATGGATGTACAGTTATAAGCTCCAATGATTCAAGATTAATAAATTAAACTCTTTACTTATATTAATCAACATTCATTAACCATGAGACATACCACTAAAGACCCATAGCTGCACTCTTATGAACTGCGATCTATTTATATGTGCATTGGTTAACCATATTTTGTAAGTCAATCCTTCACAGAGTGCTCGTAATTACAGTTGGGTCCAATTACCGTTTTACCCTTGTAATTACCTCTTGCACTTTAAGTACCACTGATCCTCTAATGAACAATTCTGTTTATGGTCAAGCCATAAACAAAATCTCTCTTAGATCAGTGAGAGGGTGAGGCCTCATTGTTCAAGTTCCGGAATCAGCACTTAAGGGAACAATCTATCTACTTTCCCTAGAGTCAGGAGGAGTGCATTCCATCTTATGAAATTATGTTCACAGCTCCTCACTCGGCATCATTTCCAAAATGGTAGGCACATTAAGTCGATAGCTAAGACCACTCTCATCCATACAAATCAAAGAACGATCCTTATGAGCATGGGTTCATAACTCACTCAGGATTGAGATCAAGTTACATGGTTCTCATTTAAAACTCTTCAATTAACTGAGTTACAAAGAGAAATTTAATTTTGTGGTCCAGTCTTATATAGACTCACTGTGTAGAATACCCCCACTTACATGTTATTACATGAACCAACTGGATCGACCCGTTTGTAATACTCACAAAATGGGCTGTATCCATAGTATTACCAGAGATGAGGCACCTAACCTCATCCATATACTATACGACCTTTTAGGTTATTTTTTGAACACGATCTAGTTGTATGTTAACCACATACTGTTCAAGATATATTAAATAATCTAGGATTTTAGTTTATTGAATTTTGAGTTATACAAACAAATAACAATTATTATAAAAATAAATAATATTTTATTTATTAATTTAAATTTACAGACAAGATTTAAGATATAAATCCTAGGCTAACAGATTAAGGGTCTCCAACAATGATATATTCTCCAAAAGGCCTTGATTACTATGGCTTTTGGCAAAGTACCAAACTTGCGAGTGTTTCTTGAAAGTGATAGCAAATAGCAAATAGTGAGGGAGAATAAGAAAAGAAAATCTCACAGAACTTTTCTCTTTTCTATTTTTTGTGGGAGAAGGAGGACCCTAAAAAACAAATCTCATTTGGATTTTAACGTACGGGAGTGAATGAATTATAAATTATTTAATAATAATTAATTTAATTAAATATCTCATATTTAATTTAAATAAAGATATGAATTATATTCAAATGCATATTACTCTCTTAACCTGTAGTTTAAATATGAATATCATTCATACTAATTTAATATTTGAATTAACCACATTCAAATACATTAATTTTTCTCATATTATATATTTTAAATTTGAATTATATTCATAACAATTAACTATATAATAACGTATCTACATACATTATTACATTTTATATAAATTTTATATGATAGAATAAGTATATTCTTCCCTGAAATTAATTTGAATATTTTTTTAGTCGAGGTGTGCATAATCTGGCCTGGACACTTACATATGTATATAAAAAATTTGAACATTTCAAACTATTTTTTCAATACCATGGTCCTTGTTGATCCATTTTGAGCTAGTCAGGGGATCTAAGGGACCTATAGATTATAAGCTCCAATGAATCGAGATTAATTAATTAAACTCTTTAATTAATTAATCTTCATTCATTAATTATGAAGCAAAACCACTATAGACTCATAGTGCACTCTTATGCATTGTAGGACAAGTTGGGTAACTACCCGTAAGTCAATCCTTCATGAGTTGTTCGTAATTATTGTTTGGTCTAATGTCCATTTTACCCTTGTAGTTACCATGGGATCCTTAAGTACCATTGATTTTCTGATGAACAATTTGTTTATGATTTTTTTATGGTCCAACCATAAACCAAGTCCCTCTTGGCCAATGAGAGGGTAAGACCCCATTGTTCATGTCCCAAAATCAGTACTTAAGGGAACTACTCATTTACTTACCCTAGCTATATGAGAAAGAGTGAATTCTATCTTGTGAAATTACGTTCTTAGCTTCTTACTCAATCAAGTCCCAAAATGGTAGGCTTATTGGGTCAATAGCTCAGGTCACTCTCACCAATGCAAATCCAAGCACGAGCCCTACAGGCAGGAATTCATAATTTACTGTGGATTAAAATTGAGTTACTTGTGATCATCCAATGAAATATTAATCTTTTCAGTTAACAAATTTACATAGAGAGATTAATTATTTCGCGGTCCAGTCTTAAATAAACTTTTTGTATAGGATACTCCTACTTACATGTCTCCACATGAACAATTGGATTAAATCGTTTGTAACATTTACCAAGTGGGCCATATCCATAGTGTCAGCAAGATGAGACACCCAACTGTATCTATATACTATAGACTCTTTAGGTTATTACTTGAACATGATCTATCTGTATGTTAACTATATACTATTCATAAAATAACCTAGAATTTTTCTTTATTGGATTAAGTTAAGTTATGCAACAATAAATAATATAACCATTTATTTTATTAATAATAAAAAATAAGTTTATATTCAAACCACGAGTTTAATTAGGGCATAAAATCCACCGTTAGTATATATAAATTCAAATCAGACCAACTACAGTATTTGGAAAACTAATGAATATAAATACCTTTAAATTAAATAAATTGTAATCTCTTAACCTAACATATTTTTAGTGAATGATATTATTTTTTAGTTTTTCTTAAAGAAAAATGGTATTTTGGTTTAAAATTTAATGAATTTAAAACAATTAAACAAATTAAAATATTTGGAAAAGTAATGAATACACACATATATAATGAATATAAACACCGGTCAGCATGATAATTGATTTCTCTAAGAATTTCCATTGAAATGAAGCTATCTATTTCCAGGCAAAGATGAAGCACATTGAAAAGGATGAGGGCAAAGCTACAGATTGAATGAGGTATGGAGTTGTGTAATTGGGGGCTTGCCAAGACATCTGTTTAGTTGGTGTGAAGGAGTTGTGTAGTTGGTGGTGTGGAGGAGTTATGTAGTTGTTGGAGTTGTGTAGTCGTTGGTAGTTAGTTTTGTAGTTGTTGGTTTTTATGTAAGTGATTTGGTATATTTTGTTGTTGGTGTATAAAATACAGGTTAGGTACCATGAGTTACATCTTGGTGTGAATGCAGATTTCATATTAAAAGCTTGTTTAGGGCCAATTACAGGTTGCATATGAGGGGTCTCCCAATGACCCGATTTTTCTTTTTTCAAATTGGTATAATTGATGGGTAAAAAATGGCAACAAAAGTGTATAATTGACGCTTAAAAACAATCAATAAAAACATATGTTGACAGACAATAAAATAGTTCTCTCAAAAAATAATTTAATTTTTGTAGTTCTTTACTACTGAAAAAGGTAAGCTACAAAGGGAAATTGTGATTTAGGGTTGAGAATTGTGATCTTAAAAATGGAAATTTTGGCAATTCTCACCGGTCGAATAAAATTAGGATAGTGTTATACACTCAAAGTTTATGAAGTAAATGGTAATATAAAGTTAAGGTGTGTTCGAGAGTCATAATTGAAGTAGTGACCCTAAAAAGAGAGATTTAGGTATGATTGCTTTTGTAAAATTGACTTTTAAACAATCAATATTATGTTCGGTTCTAAATTTTTTAAAGTGACTTTCAAATATTTAAAAGTGATTTTGAATATGTTTGGTTGTAACTGTGATTTCAAAACTATCAAATTACTAAAAAGTATATTTTATATTTAGAAATTTATTTTAAAAATAATTATAATGAATATCTAATTTTATAAAATTATTATTTCATTGCTTTACTATTAGATTATTATATGCATGGAAATAAAAACAAAAGAAAAATCAAAACCTATCTCATCCAATCTAACAATGTTTATATTATTACAAAATATGTAAACTAGCTATTATCCGTTAAAACATAAACTGTATCACAAAAACATCAACGAGATACAAGGAGGTGCAATTTTTCCTACTCGTCTTCCATTTCTCTTCCGTGACAATAAATTTCACTTTCTTCAATAACACTCAATTCGTTTTGGTCATCACTTCGTTTTGGTCATCACTTGAGGGAAGCAAATCATCATTGTCGTTATAAGGTTTAAACTCAAAGCCAGTTGTAGAATAAGTTCTTACGAACTTATGAAATGTCATTGATAAAACAATTATCTTCCCTTGTTTATCAAAAGGAAAACAATGCATATATGATGTAACATCCGCCATCTATATATTTTTCTAAACACCAAATTTCCTCTCAATTGTACAACTTAAAGATGAATGTCTATGGTTAAATATTTTTTTTCTTACATCTTGCTTGACTCCCACGATGAAAGTAAGAAGCATTCTTTTGCCTTTTAAGGGTCTAGAAATCCTTTCATTTGTGGATATCCAATATTAACAAGATAATATTTACCTATAAAATGCATCATATTTTTTTTTAAAAAAAAAAAAATTATAAAACCATGCAGTGTAATCTTAAAATTTTTAAAGCAAACTGTAGGTGGATGAGGAAAATTTAAACGAGGCATCTGTAAAGATTCCACGAAGATATGCGAGTCATGAACACCACTTTCCTAACCAGCCCAAGTAAAAGTGAAACACATGTTAAAATCACATGTGGTCACAACATTTTGTGTAGTAACCACTTCCTTCATGGCTGGATTAAGCCTGCGTTGCTATTCAATGGAACCCTCTTTCCCTTCTTCTAGTATGATCTTGTGCATGTAGTACGAGGGACTAATTCCTCGGATATCTACAAGCGTCCATTTAATAGCCCGGACTAACTACCTGCATTAATAACACTTCATTTTTTGGGCTTAACACAGAGGAGATAATCACCGGTAGAGTGTTATCCTCCCCCAAGTAAGCACACTTGAGGTGCGCAGGAAAGGCCTTTAATCCTAGAGAGGGTGATTCTTCCAGAGACGACTTGTTTTTGCAGTCTCGCGGTTACTCAGATCTAATCGTTCAAAACTTTTGTCAAAATCGAAGATCAGGTTTATCTTTTCTTCTTCATTCTCTTTCTCATCAACAGACACCACCAAACTTTCTGACTTTGTGTCTATCAACATCCAGCTATCATAGTTGATGTCTTCTACCAACTAGCATGATTTTAGCTAATCAGAGTACTTCAATGCATTGAAGACATTAAATTTTACCTGTTGATCATTAACTCTGATTGTAGGCTTCCCTTCTTGTACATCTATCAAAGCACCCCCAGTGGCAAGAAAAAGTCGTCCCAATATGATCGACATGTCCCTGTCAATTTCATAGCTAGGATGATGAAGTCCATTGGAAAGATGAATTTATCAACCTTGACCAACACATCCTCTATGTTTCCTTTAGGATGCGTTATTGAGCGGTCGATCAACTGCAAAGTCACGGTGGTGGGTCTTGCCTCACCAATCCCCAATTTCTTGAAGATAGATAAGGGCATCAAATTGATATTAGCTCCTAGATCACATAGAGCTTGGCCCTCGTCCATTCCCCAAATCGAGCATGGTAACATGAAACTACCCGGGTCCTTCATCTTGACACGGATGTTATTCATAAATAAAACACTGCACTCCTTCATTAAGGTGACAATCTCGAATTCCCCAAGCCGTCTTTTCTTAGAGAGGATGTCCTTTAAGAATTTCACATAGCTAGGCATCTACTTAAGAGCTTCCCTGATGTGCAACTGTTTGAGCACGTCTAAAAATCTTTCAAACTACCCCTCATCATTTTTCTTTCTTAATCTGAGGGAAAAGAGAATGCACGGTTTGATCTACCTCCTTTGTTGGGGTCTTTTCTTTGGGCGCATGATGAGCCTGCGTCAATTCTTTTCTGTCACTGGGATTTGTACAAGTAGGATTTCTTAAATTCTGAGAGTCAATGTTGTTGTTATCTGGTAAAACTGGAGTTGAAGTTGAAGCTGTTGCTGAAAAGTTGGCTGTTAAGGTGATTGTTGAGAGGTTGAAAGTTGCAGGTTTGTTGGGCTCTCATAGTTATGCATTCTAGTGGTCAGAAATTTCCCACTAGGTAGTGTCACTGCTTGACACTGTTTCTATTGGATTTTATGTCCTAAAACTTGTTGTTTGTAATTTATGGAATTTATTCTCAATAAAGTTGTTATTGGGGTTTATTTAGTAAAGTTGTTATTTATGTGAATTGCATTTAAATCCAATAAACTAAGAACCCATGGCTATATGATGAATACTTGGACTTTATATGATAAAAGTGGATCAAGTTTAAGTAATAGCCAAAATGGTCTATAGTATATGGATAAAGGCTGGGTACCTTATCTTGGGGACACTAGGGATACGACCCACTTTGTATTTGATACAAACGATGTGATCCTAAATCGTTCATGTAGAGACATGTGAGTGCGGATATCCTAGCAATGAGTTTGCATGATTGGACCAAGAAATAATCACGTTTACTTTATAATACTGTTTACTGTTAAAACTGATTATTTCAACCTGATTACTTAGGTAACTCGATTTTAATCCTGAGCTAACTATGAACTCCTGTTTGTTTGAGATTATCCTTTAATATGCATGGGTGAGAGTGGCCAATTTTGCCGACTTAATATGCCGCCTATTTTAGGGATAAGGTCAGGTAGATAGCTAGGGACATAGTCCTGCAAGATGAAACTCGCTCCTACCTTATTAAAGGATAGTAGATAAATTGTTCCCTTGTACTGGATTTAGGTATTGAACAAGCGGCCCCATCCTCTCATGGGCTCGAGAGGAACTCAGTTTGTTGGCTGGACCACAAACCAATTGTTTATTAGAGGATCAGTGAGAAGTAATTATAGGGGTAAAACAGTATTTTAACCTAGCTGTAATTACGATCAACTTGTGAAGGATTGACTTACTAATCATGGTTATATCAAATGGACAAAAATATATCTACAATGAAGAGAGTGCAACTACTGGGCTTTAGTGGAATGACCTGGTAGTTAACGAATGTTAATTAACTAGGTTAGCTGGTTAATTTCAGATCGTTGGAGCTCATGATCTGTAGGTCCATTAGGTCCCCTTGTTAGCTCATGGACTAAACATTAGATATTGAGACAACTTGAAGTGTTTAAATTTAGAAAATGAGCATTTTACGGTTTGGTTCATTTAATTAAGAATTAGACGGATTGAGATTTTAATAATATTTAAATATATTTTAAATATTATACTGATGAATAGAGATTCATCGAGTTTGAAATTGTCGGAAAAGTGATAAAGTATTAATTTCATATTAAATATTAATTAATTGGTTAATTAATTATTATTTAAATTAATTATATTAAATTGAAATTTTGATTTATGAAATCAAAATTGAAATTTCATTTCTATTGAGAATTGAGCTGGTGGGATTTCCTAAAATCAGAGGAAATCCCACCACCTTCAGTTGCATGCTGAAGGAGGAGGTGGAGACCTCTCCTTCACATACAACTTCCACTACTTTCAAGCACCTTACTCACCAGTAGTGGTGTTATTCAACATGTGAATTTGATGTGCATGGTTTCCTCTTTAAATAAGGAGAAGGAAATCTGAAGAAAGGGTTGACATTTTCTGAATTAGAACTTTATGGGATAACAGTTTCCTCTTTACCGAAATAGTGTTTTACTCTATTTTGATCCAAATTTTCTGCTCAATTCGAATTCCACCATCCAAGAATAATAGGAAAACTCTAATGGTGGTCCGTGAACAGTTTGTGATCAGATTTTGGAGATTCTCGAGGACAAATTTTGAGCTACAACAAGTAAGTGTTACTTCCTTTGTATTTCAATTTATCTAAACATGTTTTTTCTTTTAAATTGATGTAATTAGAGTACTTTGCATCCTATTTTTTTCCGCTGCATGTTTTCTAACTCCATCAATTGGTATCAGAGCATGTTTAAAGCACTCCATTTACATTAATTTGAGGTTGGTGGGTGCAATTTCATGAGTTGAATGTTGTGGTTACTAAACTTGGATTTGAACTTGTTTTGGCATCTAATTCAGCTTTAATTTGTTGTAATAATTGTAATTGGCCTCTTGTTTATCGCCTTTAATGTGTGAAAAAGGGTTTGTCATGTTGATTCTAGGCTGTAATTTAAAGAAATTTGGAGAAGAAGCCAGCTATATCAAAGAAATTGAGCATTCTACCACTTTTCCAGTAAAGATTTGCCGGTTCACGAGCGCGATTCGATTTTCCGGGTAAGGTTCACACATTTTTTTTTCCAGTATGTTCCACCGGTTCGGCTTTCGGGTAAGTTCTGGCGGTTTAGCTTCCCAATAAGTTCTAGCAATTAGCTTCCCGATAAGGTTCAGACCTTTGATTTCTCGATAAGTTCAGCCGGTTCATTTCCAGGTAAATTTCGTGGATCAACTTCTCGGTAAGTTCTATAGGTTCAGTGCCTGAAAGTTTGACTTTCCCGGTAAGTTTGACTTCTTGGTAAGTTTCATTGACTTTTTTCATAAAGTTCCATCAGCCGTTTCCCAGTAAGTTTTGCGCGTTCTGAAAAGTTGGACTTTTCCCAGTAAGTTGACTTTTCCAGTAAAGTTTGACTTTTTTAGGAAAGTTCCTGATGGCTCTTGAATGGTTTAGGTGGTTCGGTTGGCCTTTTTTCAATCTGTTCAACCCTATTTTCAACATTTCTGGTCAGATTCAAGAGGTTTGAAGCTGGTTCGGGCCGATTCGAAGGGTTCAAGAGCGTTCGAGCAGTTTTTCAATCACAATTGTACTAAATTAGCGGTTTTTAAGCCAATTAGATGCCAAAACCGGTCCACTTTAGTGTGTTTAATTAGTTATGTGATAACTTGTAGAAATACAAGTTATTATTGTCTTTCTTTTTAAAAAAATAGAGTTTAAATAGAGAATCATGCGGTAGTTTCGGTTAAATTCCGTTGATAAATCTCCCTATGCATTTTACTCTAGTGAATTGATGAAGATAATTGTTTTGAAGCTTTTTGAACCTAAAACGCATGCTTTAACGTAGGAACGCAAGCAACCTATGGATGCGTTATCAATCTGAAATGCAAAGCATCAGGAAATCAATCTGAAACGCAAGGCAGCGTAATATCAGACAAGAATCTTGAAAGGTTGTTGGGAGATTGATGTGCTTGATGTACGGTTAAAGTGGTGGATCTAAATTAAACCGGAAATCACGCGATTAGGCGAGATAGACGTAATGCAGCAATTCAGCCTCCAATCACGCAGATTTGCCAGCGATTGCAATGCAGACTCTATAAAAGGGCAGACTTGATGGCTGGATAGGTTGTTGGATCTCTCGGAAGAATTCCTAAGTGACAGCGGAGTTCTCTCCAGACGACAACTGGAGACAAATAGTTTGAAAGAGAAGAGTCTTCGCTACGCTTGACCACTTCACGTAGAATTCACGCTACCATCCCTATGAGCTTAAGAGATTGAGGAGCCATTTCATGCTTTCTATCTTTTTTTTACTTGTATTTTAGTTTATTGAAAAAAGATTGTATTTTCTAAAACATTTATTTCGTTCATCAATCAATACATCTTCCAATGCTATCCATTTCTTATCACTTTCCATTTGCTATTTACCATCCATGAGTAACTAACTCTCTTGAGGGTTGCGGGTTGTGTTATCATCTAAATAAGAACCATATTTTTTACTATTCCATCTTGTCAATTGTACTTTAATCTATGCTTATGTGTCACACCCCCTCCCAGATTTCCTTCCTAACCTAGAAGTAGGTGCAACCTACACACATACACGTCATCTTATATCTTGAAACACAATTAAATACTAGATCAAATGTACAAACTTTTATACTAATGAAACATTATAATGTAATCATAAGTTCTACATAAGGTTTCTCAGCTCATAATTTATCGTACAAGTGTATTTGTTCATCATATAGTACAAAACCCACACTCGTTATGCCACAATGATTATATAAATGACAAAACATGTACTTAGACTGAGTGTTTACAACTATCCTAGAGAACTAAAACCAAGTAAGCCCAGGCGAGGATCTTCTGTAGGCTAGGCGTCCCGGACACGCTCGCTACCTGAAACAAACAACAATAAACAAGAAAGCGTGAGCTTAAAGCCCAGTGAGTGACTAAATTATCAATTACAATTTAATCCTTGAGTTAATGTTGATCATAAAACTACTATATATCTTGTTAGTACAGATTACTGGGTCACTCATGCCATTTAACAAGATAGCATAAATATCTTTCTAAGAAGCAGCGGAGCAAAGCTCAACGCTATTAACCTCATAATTCAATTCCTATTATTCATATATTCATACGTCTTCACATTTCGTCCCTCGACGTTTCAACTCTCAAGTGCTTTCTCATATTGTCCCTCAGCATTGAGTTTCATTAATAAGTCACTGCTCAAGTGCCTTCACTCATGGTCCCTCAGCACTGAGTCATCATGTACTGGTTTCCATATGCCTTCTCACAAGGTCCTTCGACATTGGAAACTATCTCAATCAATTTCACTACTGCCTTCACTCGTGGTCCCTCAGCACTATGTATCATATATCATATCTCCATAGGCCTTCTCACATGGTCCTTCGGCCGTGGTTGGCATTTAGATAACACACATACAGGAGTTCATATATTATCCTCATTATCACTTGCGCAATATTAAAGATAATCCTTGGATAAATTAGAAAGTCACTCACGATTTATCTTAGGCCTTGAGCAGATTATATGCTTTCCCGAGCTCTTCTTGGCCTGTAAAAACACATTTCTCACATTAGGTTTCCTTTGAACTCTTTTTTCATAATCATTAAGTATGCATATTAATAACTAGTGATACTCTATGTCATTAGCCAGACTATCAGCGAAATTCACACTACTGGGTACTGCACTAGCGAAACCGGAGTGAACTAGACTAGCAATATCATCTTAAGGAGTGATACCTAGCGAGACTTCAGCGAGAGCTGTGAGACGCAGAGCTCCTTTGAGTTTATCAGCGACACTCGTTCCGTTGCTCACTCTCTAGCTCCCCAGCGATACCATTGTCTAGCAACACTTGATATCACAGTTTTCCTTCCTTCCCTTCGAACTCTTCCTTTATCCTGCTAAAAACTATATTACAGCCAAAATCAGAACTTCCCTTCTTCTACAATCTTGTAAAGTAGTGAGTTTCCTAGCTTACCTCAAAATTTTAGACCATGACTCATCTTCGTTTGAGAATTATTTCCAAATAACTTCGGCTGCCTTGATTTGCTTAGCAGTTCAACTCCGTTTACTTCTTCCTAGAGATTAACACATTTTTGCTCGGATTTAGCTTAAACATCCTTCATGGAAGTTGCTAAGAATTGACTCAACTTACTAACCTCAAAATTTCACTTCCAGCTTCAACGTCCTCTGTTTAGTCCCCTTCAAATACCGATTAGTGTCCAAATCTATCAATAACAATCAAGCTTCTGGTTCCAGTTTCAAAATCATCATGAAACTGATCTGATTTCTACTCGAATTCGATATAAGCACCTTCTTCTACCTCTCATCGTTGTTCATCTGTGAAATGGAGTTGATTTGAGTTCAAAAATATGTCCAAAAAGGCTTAATTATTGGATGCACTCCTTTATATGTCGATATAAATCACCGACTTACCAGCTCTAACATCATCCTCCTTCTGGAATTAGCCAACGCAACCTTCCGCGCATGGCTTTGGCAACGCATAGTCTCAACTTACTATGCCGTTGATTGCTCAATGCCGAATAGCCGATTACCACATGGCCCTCTCGGCCACTTTTTTATGTCCGACGCATACCATCCTTCAATGCATTGGCCATCTCAACGCATAGCAATATCAACTTCTAGCACATAGTAGCCTTCAACGCATACTTCTACTAACGCATATTGCACCCTTCTCCCTTCACATCTATTTCCACGCCGAGCTGCCCTCTTCAACGTATGCTTATCAGCTGCAACTCTTATCAAGCTTAGACATACCCTCAACGCATGGTTACTCATCACATGGCAAACACTTAACCATTTTTACTCTCCCACAACTTGGCCAATTTTCTTTACTCGCCTGCCCCATAATTTCTTCTTACTTATCTTCTCTCAATAACAAGTACGGGGCTTACATTATGTCCATCTAGCTAATCAATATAAGTAGTAATAATCAGACTGCTCGAGAGAGTAAGTGATTTGGGACTCAATTGACAAGGCTAAGAAGTGTTATCTAGACATAGAAATAACCTTGGCACTTAACACTTACTAATGCGTTATAAACATATTAGGCATAGCAGCTGACAACCGAGAGAAGAGTCGCTGGTATGAGAGATCTCACTATGCGTCTCTAAATTTAAATGATGACCAACTCCAGCCCTATTTTCACCATTCGTATAATTCCATTAGCGGAATCTTACTATGTCGCATACCTCTCCATCCAATCACTTTAGCATAGTTTTACTGCTTTGTAGTTAGTTAAATGCATTACTTCTCATCACCTTTCTATAAGGCATGACTTAAATAATCCAACGAATTCTAGAATCTGCATAGTCTCTGTGTTTGACCTCGGACTCACTAAGAAAACCTCATTCTTTACTTATACTTGGATGAATAATAGAAAACTTGACAGATTAGTATCGCATAATATTAAGCACGTTAAACGCACAATAAGTTTTTTGCGTCGTTGCCGGGGACTTTAAGCAGCTTAGCACAACAACATTATGCATTGTGAATGTATGTTTTAATTAAATCAAATTTGTTTATGCATAAAGTATGCCATATAGATTTAAAATCCCACCATAGGATTAAAACGTTCATGCATATATGTATGTTATAAAGAGTTATAATGTATAGTATGCATGTCTTAATTTTCATGAAATTAATATAAGTGGTTATATTATTTTTGTGATGAATGTTATAGTATGGTATTCATTTATAAAGTGTTATAAAATGAATTAGACATTTAAAATCTATAACAAAGATAAGATGCATGCTTACTTTGGGTTAACAACACCTAAAGTAGGTAGTTAACCTATAAAACAAAGGTTACGATAATTCACCCGGTAAGAACCTGTCTAAGGCTGAAGGTACTTAAGTTGACGGTTTACAGAACACTTGCTACCTGGGGATCAAACTGGTTCTTGATTTTATGTAAACCTAGTTTTATGAGCTTGCATTGATGGTGTAAGTTTCAAAATGGTTTTATCACTTACACATTGTAGGTTAAATCCAGTATAAGAGTTATACTTGGATAAATTGCCTAGACTTAGGTTATATTTATTTAGACGAGATATAACTAAGTAAAAATACCATATATTCCAATTAGAACACTTCAGCCGAAGAGTTGTATATATGATATGGTAGCTCTTACGTCCCTAAGAGTTCACATCGTAAGATTCATGCTAGGCGCGTCACTCTGGAAGTGAACTCTAGTCGAAGAGTGTTAACATGAGTCAATAACAAGGTGAATAGGGGAAGTAGTTCATAGTTAGTGGGTGAAGGGAGTGTGTCAACACATCCTACGTTCTCTTCCATTAGGTCACATCGTGAGATTCCCATGATGCACCTGCAAGTCATTTCCTAACATGACACTACCAATCAGATGGTTTGTATCTTGAAGAGCACAACAACGCCAACTTTTGTAGCTTTAAGAATCTTTACTTTTGGAAAGGATTTTAGGCGGCCACTTCTATATATTGAGGGGTTCCCAGCAACCCTAGACATCAAGAAAATACACAAGAGAGTCCCCAAAAGGAGCCACACGAAATTAAAGAGAAAAGAGAGACTAAAAGGTGTGAGTTTACTACAATCAAGTGGAGATCGAAGGAGTGCAACACCGGGAAGCAATTTGAGAGTTCTTCTTCCTAAGTTTTTCTTTCCCTTTTTCTTTCATGCTTGAGAACTCATATGCAAATATTTATTTGATGACTATATGTGGCAAAACTCATTGTTTTAGGGTATTGGATGATTAATTATGGATTTATGTCAATGACTTAGTACTTTTCATGGATGTTGTTGAATGATATATTTTTCAATGCTATTGTGCTTATTCTTTATTGATTGATCATCAATAAGTCTTAGGTTAGACGTATGATTGCGTGATTGTATATCTAATGATCAATAGCATTGAATCTCTACTTATCTTTCATGAAAATAGCTAGGTTGTTAAAGAAAGTTGATCATGACTAATCTTAATGCTATGCTTCTTAACTTGGTTTCAAAAAATTAGTAATCAATTATGTTATATAAGAAATGGTTGTTTTTTTTAGAGAAAACAATCCATATATTAGTTTCTAGACTTAAGCATATTGTTTGCACATTATTCCGTGAAAAACGAAAACATGACTTAATGAAGTAAGTAATGACATCAACACCCTAGAACACTTTTATCCCTTGAAGTTTCACTTGTTCTTGTTTTCTTGTTCTCTTGTTTTTAAAATACGAATTCGAGGTCCATCCCTTAGATAAAATCAATTCAGTTCTTGAATAACTAAGTAAATATATCCAATTCAATCCCCAGTGGATATAATACTCAGACTTAAATTGTTTTATATTATAACTTGACCCATGCACTTGCAAAATCACGCATCAAGTTTTATGCATCAAGTTTTTCGCGTCGTTGTCGGGGATTGAAGAAACGGTATTTTCACTTAATATTTAAGGAGTTGATAGATCTTAAATATCTAAGGTGTATTTTACTTTTTCTTTCTTTTTTCTAATATTGGTTGGTTGTGCTTTGGTGTATGCCAAGAGATAATTCTAATCTTCTTCCTTTTGACCCTGAGATTTCCAAATTTCTAATTGTTGTGGCCTGACTTTAGAGCATGACATCATTCTTGTTGATGTATTCCTTTAATAAGGATTCGAGAGACGAGGAGGATGATGAATTGGGAGCCTACTGGAATGTTGTTGGGAATCCTGTTGTTGGCCATGAGCATTTTGATAGAAGCTAGGAGGATTGTCTCTATGCGGTTGTGGTGGATGCCCTTGGTCTGCGTGCTGCTACTAATTTCCTCCCTATGAGAGTTGGGGTGATACCTCCAATCGGCGTTATACGTTTTGCTGTATGGGTTGTTTTGCACGTAGCAAACGAACTGCGAGTTGTGTGGGCACATATCATACTGGTGCGCCTCTCCACATTGCATACAACTTACTACCGCAACCTGATTCATTGCGTTCATCTGTGCGGCAAGACAGACCATTCCATTATTATTATTCAAGGCCATGGTTTTGAGCAGCGATGTCACAATAGCCATCTGAGCTTGTCCATTAATCCTCTTGAGATGAGGCATTAGCTACTAACTACGAAGGTCGATTAAGCCCTCCATAGAATATCTCCATTTGAATGCAGTCAAGGATTCATTGTTCTTGAATAATCTCAAACGTTGTTCTTAAATAGATAATAATTTTGCCCCAACCCTCATTAGATTTAGCTACTCATGCTTGTAAACAAGAAAATGGACAGTGATATGGAGATAAAGTTCATGGATGATAATTGAAGTTAATGAAAACAGTACAATTGTTATAAAGAATACAATCTCTTGATACACAATGTAAACAACAAGGTAGAAGAAATAAGGATAAAGTAAGGAATGAGTCAACGGTAGATCAATCTCTTGATTCCATCGATGATGATTGCATGCTTCACTATTATGGTGGTATGGTTAATCGGGGAGAAGATCACTCTCTCAAGTGTTCTATCTCCAGTTGTATTCTCAGCAGAATTCTGCTACAGATGGTGAATCCCCCGGAAAATCAACAACCTTTTCAGCCTTTGAACTTGTCCTTTTATAAAGATTGCATTGCAGCATTGACAGATTCACGTCATTTCCGGCGAATTTGTTGATTTGCATCAATTTTGCCTGACTGCGTAATTTTTAGCTAATTTGGCAACCGCTTGTAACGCTACAGATGAAGCAGATTGATTTTAAAGATCTAATTTCCCGCTGTCAAAAAGATCTCAAAGCTTGCGTGTCACACCCCCTCCCAGATTTCCTTCCTAACCTAGAAGTAGGTGCGTCCTACACACATTCGTCATCGTATATCTTGAAACACAATTCAATACCAAATCAATTGTACAAAGCTTTACGCTAGTGAAACATCATAAGTTAAACCTAAGTTTTAAAATCAGATTTCTTAGCTCATAAATTGTCATAACAAGTATTTGTTTAGCATACAGTACAAAACTCACTATCGTTATGCCACAAGGATCATGTATGACAAAACATGTACATAGACTGAGTATTTACAACTATCCCAGAGAACTAATGCCGAGTAAACCCAGATGAGGATCTTCTGTAGGCTAGGCGTCCCGGACACGCTAGCTACCTGAAATGAACAACAATAAACAAGAAAGCGTGAGCCTAAAGCCCAGCGAGTGACTAAGTTATCTAATTACAATTTAATCCTTGAGTTAATTCTGATCATAAAAACTACTATATATCTTATTAGTACAGATTCCTGGGTTACTCATGCCATTTAACAATATAACATAAATATCCTTCCAAGAAGTAGCGGAGCAAAGCTCGACGCTATTAATCTCATAATTCAATTCCTATTATTCATATATTCACACCCCTTCACATTTCGTCCCTCGGCGTTTCAACTCTCAAGTGCTTTCTCATATTGTCCCTCAGCACTGAGTTCCATATTAATCCACTGCTCAAGTGCCTTCACACATGGTCCCTCAGCACCGAGCCATCATGTACTGGTTTTCCATATACCTTCTCACAAGGTCCTTCGGCATTGGAATCCATCTCAATCAATTTCTCAAGTGCCTTCACTCATGGTCCTTCGGCACTGAGTTCCATATATCATATCCTCATAGGCCTTCACACATGGTCCTTCAGCCGTGGTTTGCATTTAGATAACATGTAAGCCCCGTACTTGTTATTGAGAGAAGGTAAGTAAGAAGAATTATGGGACAGGCGAGTAAAGAAAATTGACCAAGTTGTGGGAGAGTAAAAATGGTTTAGTGTTGGCCATATGATGGGTGACCATGCGTTGAAGGTATGTCTAAGCTGCCAAGAGTGCCCGCTAGTACGCATGGGTTGAAGAAGGCAGCTCAGAGTGGAAGTTGATGTGAAGGAAGAAGGGTGCAATATATGTTAATAGAAGTACGCGTTGAAGGCTACTAAGTGCTAGGAATTGGCATTGCTATGCGTTGGAAAGGCTTATACGTTGAAGGATGGTATGCGTCGGACATAGAAAAGTGGCCGAGAGGGCCATGCGGTAATTGGCTATTCGGCGTTGAGCAATCAGTGGCATAGTAAGTTGAGACTATGCGTTACAGAAGCCATGCGCGGAAGGTGGCGTTGGCTAATTCCAGAAGGAGGATGAAGTTAGAGCTGGTAAGTCGGTGATTTATATTGACATATAAAGGAGTGCATCAAATAATTAAGCCTTTTTGGATATATTTTTGAACACAGATTAACTCCATTTCGCAGACGAACAGTAGAAGAAGGTACTTATATCAAATTTGAGTAGAAATCAGATCAGTTTCATGATGATTTTGAAGTTGGATCCAGAAGCTTGATTGTTACTGATAGATTTGGACACCAATCGGTGTTTGAAGGAGAGTGAACCGAGGATGTCGAAGCGGGAACTGAAATTTTGAGGTAAGTAAGTTGAGTCAATTCTTAGCAACTTCCATGAAAAATGTTTAAGCTAAATCCGAGCAAAAATGTGTTAATCTCTAGGAAGAAGTAAGCGGAGTTGAACTGCTAAGCAAATCAAGGCAGCCGAAGTTATTTGGGAATAATTCTCAAATGAAGACGAGTCATGGTCTGAAATTTTGAGGTACGCTAGGAAACTCACTACTTTACAAGATTGTAGAAGAAGGGAAGTTTTGATTTTGGCTGTAATATGGTTTTTAGCAAGATAAAGGAAGAGTTTGAAGGGAAGGAAGGAAAACTGTGATATCAAGTGTCGCTAGACAGTGACATTGCTAAGGAGCGGGAGAGTGAGCAGCGGAACGGGTGTCGCTGATAAACGCAAAGGAGCTCTGCGTCTCACAACTCTCGCTGAAGTCTCGCTAGGTATCGCTCCTTAAGATGATATCGCTAGTCTAATTCACTCCAGTTTCGCTAGTGCAGTACCCAGTAATGTGAACTTCGCTGGTAGTCTCGCTAGTAACATAGAGTATTGCTAGTTATTAATATGCATACCTAATGATTTTGAAAAAGGAGTCCAAAAGAAAACCTAATATGAGAAATGTGTTTTAGAGGCCAAGAAGAGCTCGGAAAAGCATACAATTCGCTCGGGGCCTAAGACAAACCATGAATGACTCTCTAATTTGTCTAAGGATCATTGTTAATAATGTGCAAGTGAAAACGAATATATTATGTGAACTGAACCACGGCCGAAGGACTATGTGTGAAGGCCTATGGAGATATGATATATGATACATAGTGCCGAGGGACCATGAATGAAGGCACTAGTGAAATTAATTGAGATAGTTTCCAATGCCGAAGGACCTTGTGAGAAGGCATATGGAAACCAGTACATGAAGGCTCAGTGCTGAAGGACCATGAGTGAAGGCACTTGAGTAGTGAATTAATAATGAAACTCAATGCTGAGGGACAATATGAGAAGGCACTTGTGTGTTGAAACGTCGAAGGACGAAATGTGAAGGCGTATGAATATATGAATAATAGGAACTGAATTATGAAGTTAATGGCGTTAAGCTTTGCTCCGTTGCTTCTTAGAAAGATATTTATGCTATCTTGTTAAATGGCATGAGTTGTAAGCACCTAATTTGTAAGCATGTTCAAAAGCTTTAAGCAAATTAGTATTAATAATCTCATATTGTAAATTAAAAAAAAAAAAAAAAGAAGGAAGAGAAAACCAAAAGGGAAAGAAGA